>JAVIWC010000741.1:0-195111 GCA_031894815.1 Creontiades dilutus | reverse complement strand
ATCCTTACTTAACTTTACTGAATCATTATGTATTAACACTATTATTTTGTCATTATCATGTATTATAGCTGAAGTTACTCTGTTTACTCGAGCAATTTATACCGATGAATTTAGTTCAAATATTAATTCTTTAGTACTTATAAAATTTTCTACTTTTATTGAGGGGAGGATGGTGATGTAACCAACTCCTAGTGCTTACTATATAGTTCTAGGCAGCGCCCCTAGGTCGCTAGCATCTTGCTCTTCGTTCATTGGCCATAATAAACCTCCTGCCTATTGGTCGGAATACTGGGCCTCCTCATTGGTTCCTCATTGTTGACCATTAGTACTTAAGCACCGTTTGTACATAATATGTACAAACATATTATGTTATGTTTGTACATGATTATACTATGTACAAACATATTATGTTAACATAATAGTTAGTTGTGAATAAACACTCTACAAGAACGGTTCTTTTCTATCTACCTTATTTTGGTTGTTCCTGTAGAAAATATTAACCATTTTTCTCCTAGAGACACTTTTCTACTTGCAGTTTTTTAATTTATCGGATCTACTAGTATAACCTGTTATAATGAACCAATGGAATATGTAAGGAAGTTCCATAAGTTCCTATGTAAAGGTCTCCTCCACAACTACCTTGATTCTCGTCCTGAAATAAATAGAGAAAATCATAGCAAGTACCCACATAACACTAAACTAAAATGATAAAAGGCTAGGTATTTCAACGGATAATGAGAAGAAAATTTCTTCTACACAAAAATGAAATAAGCAATATGGGAAAAAATATCGAAAAAACAGGGTTACTTAAGATCACCATTCTTGAAGCTGCCGTCAGCGGTCGTCGGTACGTCGCCTACCAAATTCGCCAATACATGAAAAATGTGAAGTATTTCTATTTTATTTATTTTTATTTCTCTTGCACTTCCTTTTTCTGTATTTATCTTGAATTCTCGTGCATTTTCCATTCATGTACCTGAGCTCCCTAGGTTGTCAGGAATTACTTTTATTTTCTAATGCAAGCCCTTGATTGCATTTTGATTTTCTCTCCGAAATCGATCGAGGTTCTTTAAAGGTCACACTGTAAAGCTTTAAACTAATCCATGGGATAACAGAAACTGTTAGAAGGTATGTGATCTGAGTACCGAAGATCATCCGTACACAGGTATTTATAAGATCCGACTTTGCTGAAACGTGGGTCTGAAGGGCATTGATAATTATTTCGGATGTTTGTTTTTCATGGGGATAAGAAAGGTAAAACGAGTGAATGCACCCACAGCTGTTGAGATGAACACGTTTTGTCCTCGGGTTCGGGGGAGAGGACCACAGGATCAACAAACATTGTGTTCATAGGTTCTGTGACTACTGTTGATGCTAGTTCGCCATTTGTCGTTCGGGAATGCTTGGATCGTGCACAGGTTAAGCTTTCGCTACCGAATTTGTTTGCGAAGAGTTGCATCGAGGGATGGAAGGTAAAATTGGGCTTTCATGCGGTCCACTGTTTCAGTTGCACCGGCATGAATTCCCAACACAGAGTCAAGATGGTATTGGAATACCATATCAAACGAGGTCGCTGGTAAACAAGGTTTAGCAGTGTAATTGGGGAGGGGGAAGGGGGCTAAATAAAGAATATTATTCCTTAAGTTATAATTTGGGACAGGTTCGTAATTCTTTATTTTGTCTAATATTCTTAACCTATCTACATCGTATAGTTACTCGCGAATTGTATAACAACTATAAGAAGTATTAACACTTACGAGTATAATTAATTAATCATATCAAAGTGTTTTAAATCTCTACCTTAGTCTGCCTCGAGCCGTCCACCGATAATGTTGTGTCCTGTACCAGGTTGCCCTCTTTCAAAGTCGTCGGGTTTATGTTCTCGCTATTCAACTGGTTCATCTCCGCCTGGATTCGGAAGTACAACCTCCGAAATAACATGACTTATATTATCAGGAGACGTAACGCTAGGTAGTGGTCGATGGTGTGTGAAGTAGTATACATAAGCAAGCGTTAGAACATTGGATACGTTTCTCGTCAAGACACCGTCAACAAACGTCATATTTCGTGTCGTGGAAAAATGTCCGAAGAATTATTCAATGTACAGCCGAATGCTTCAGTCATGATAGCATGGCTAAAGCATGTTCCATGTTTTTTAATTTTAGCAGCAGGCTCTAAGCAGCAAGCATCAGGGGGTCCAGGGGGTCGGCCCTGGCGAGGCGCGCAGCGCCGAGTTTGTTGTACATGTGCCTTAAGTCCTTGGAAATTTTTTATGTAAATCAACAGATCATCTGAAAACCATATAACATACTTTCCACGTAATTCCCCGAAAAGCTTTTCTTGAATGGAACTTAGAAATTGACCATCTACTCCAAGCCCGAATAGCACTTTGTTCCACCTGTATTTTCCGAATGGTGTTTTGAACGTTAAATAACATACTACTTACTTCTTACTTAGAGCGGTGTGTTTGATAATGCGCCGTGTTGAACTCAAAGAGACTGAATACCCCAGAGCCATTCAAATGAAAAACGCTGCAAATTCTTTCACTGTGGTTTATTATTCAATTGGCTTGCGTTCATGATTTGAATTTCTACTAAGCTTTGGAGTGTGCGTGTTTCACAGGATAGAGCGATTATTGAATTTCAGGAGATATGCATGGAGCACGTAAATCTAGTTCTCAACCAAAATACCTATTTGGATTGATCAGTTGATCACATTTGTGTGCCTCCTGTTAAACACGCACACTCCAAAGCTTAGTGGAAATTCAAATCATGAACGCAAGCCAATTGAATAATAAACCCACGTGAAAGAATTTGCAACGTTTTTTAATTGAACCTCAATAAAAACATCTATAATTTATCAAGTCCTTTAGCACTCGTAATGCGTTAAAATAGGTAGACTGATGTAGAGGAGGCACACAAATATCATCAACTGTTCAATCCAAATAGGTGTTTTGGTTGAGAACCGATTTACGTGGTCTACGCATATCTCCTAAAATTCAATAATCGCTCTATCACCTGTGAAACACGCACACTCCGAAGTTTAGTACAGATTCAATTCATGAACGCAAGCCGATGGAATAATAAACTCCAGTGAAAGAATACTTATTTACCCCAGTAATAATATTGAATAATAAACCCCAGTAATAATATTGAATAATATTTACCTATATATTATCAGCGATTCATGCATATCAGAATGCTTCAACCATGTGTATCGGCTATAAACTACAAGTATCCACATCGGCTATCACTCCAGTATCCGCATTCACTACAACTCGACGCTATCGGCATCATTAGGTTACAAACAAATAATAATAAACCAAAAAACGCAAATGTTGGCACCATAAATCGGGCCATACATCGGGAATGGTTTGACCTACGGACCTGGGGAGGGGCTCATTCGATTCCTCGTGGTATGTTCTTAAAAATAAGTTTACATTTAGGCCGCCTTGACTTGTTTTGAGGTTTTTAGGGACTTTACAAAACTTTGATAGCCCTTAAAGGGTAATTTAAATTGAGTGAGAGAGCTGGCTCAAGAATTGAGGCGTAGTCGGACCAAGATGGATTTTTCCTGAAAATTTTTTGCTCCAGCCGCTTGGGAGGAATCGTGCGTACGGCGGACGGACGGAAATTTTTTTATTACAGATTCGGATTCTACACCCTTTGAAACGTAAACCATGAAATTTTCAGGGGGGGGGGGGGGGGTTAGAATTTTTTTTTCCAGAGCGATTATTACAATGGTTTATTATGAATAATAAACCAAAAGTAAGTTCAGAATGGTCGGGAGTGGATAATCTTGACTTATTTGATTAATGGCTTTATAATCTACTACTAAACGATATTTTTGTTCAGCATCGCCTGTTGCTCTTTTCTTTGGAACTAGATATCAGGGGGCTGCTCTGACCTAAGGTTTCCGTCATGAGTAGTAGGTAGTTTTTGAATTTCTTGCCTCACACCCGTGTGTAAAATCTGGGATAACCGATTTATCTGAGAGGCTCCAAGGAGTAATTAAACATGATATTTAATTATTTTTCTACATCCTAACTTTGTGGTTAAGGACCATTGGTAATTTCGTAACCAATTTTGAAGCATAGGTCCGTATCATTTACGTTGATGCGATGCTTGGGGGAACTTTTTTTATTGTTGAGAGTCGTAGTTTTACTCGTTCTTCTATTTTTAAAAATGTGCATATTCCACCTTCAGATATCTCAAATATGATTTGATTTTTTCGGAAGGAATCTTATTCTGTTATGGTATCTTGGGCTGAATTTCGGTTGTAAAATAAAAGCTTCCACTTTTGTATACACATATCTACATTCGGTGTGACTGTGAATTCAGTAGTCAGGAGTAATACATTTTCTACTTGGTACCCTTCCAAAACTATTACCTGAGTTGTTTTTATTGAGACAAACGGAAAATCTATTTTATGAGAATTAATCACAGATAAATAGTTACGTAAAAAAAAAGGTGTTATAACTAATAGTAGTTGCCCGAGTACCTACGAGGATAATAGAATCCCAAGTAAAATAGTTCAACAATAAATTAGCTTCAGTTTGGTTCTTTCCTACTTTTAAACAATCAGAATGTAGATTTTTGAAACGGTAGTTTATTACAGTTCCAGTAATAGGTGGAAGTATGAAAATCAGTCGGGCTAAATACAATTAAACCACGTCTAGGTAGGACGGGGTAGCCGATGTAGTGTTGGGTGTAACAATTCCGCGAAGCAAACCAAACACGTTAAAATTTTTGAAAATAGAAAGGGAAGACTGAATTGAAATTTCACCACGTCACACTATGGTTATTGCTTGTAAGTGAAATCAATCCTAAATCTTGATGGTGAAAAGGTCAAAACATGGACTTGCCGTTCTCATTCATGTCCCTCGCAGCAGTGAAGTAGGAGTAGTCGCGAACTAACTGAGTCGCGAGGAATCCGTGTGTTCATCTTTGAGCCCTTCTTCGGCCGTTTGGAGGAATAGTTCGTAATTAGTTCGTTGATTCCCCTCGCATCCGTAAAATGAAATTTACGGATATTATTATTTAAAATATATCCCTACCGCTCATCTACTGTTAAACCACATGCACCTTTCTTGGGGTAAGTATTCAATCAATTATGACTTTGACAGAACGGATCTTTTTTAACCAAAGCGCTCTGCTGGAACGAACACGCCTGTTGTGAACGTATCACCGCACGCTTTGTGGAACGACCTGTACCTTTTAGACAGAGGGCATGGACTACAAAAAAAAAGAAGAAGAAGAAGAAGAAAATAACGTACTCCCTTCACGGCTCTTAACGGCTTCTCTTAGTCAAACTGAAACGTAGGCGATAAAGAAAATAATTACTTCTCTTCCTGCCCCCTACTCTGTTCGTAATGGAGCAATCAATACTCCTTCCGCTCCGTTTCCTATATCCTCAAGACGTCATACATTACCTGTTAGAGGAGGGTTGAGGGACTCTCGCTGATTTTCCCTCATCCTGATTTTCCCTCATGGGGTTTTTGCCTGACTGAGTGTGAACCATTCGTCTTGCCGGTTTAGCCTAACCTACCATCCATCAAGTTCTTTTGCTTCTTCGTATTTTCTGTCCCCTTCTCCTAGCCTATCTTCGTGATCTCGCGCTTAGAACCTCACAAACCTCGAGTTCCAAACAATAATACTCCCTCCACATTTTCGCTTGAAGAGTCATCACCGGGGAATGAATGAATAACATTTTTCTTTGACCCGGTATAACGTATCGGGGAACCTCAGGATTTTCAATGTTTGCGTTTAAAGTTACCCTCTTCTGATAAGTGTGTTTGTATGGTAGCGAATGTAGGGTAGTTCCCGGACAAAGAAGTGTAATTCCTACGACGTTACCCTATGAAAACAGGTTTGTGTAATTCGTAGTTGCATTTGAGAACAATAGTCGAAATTCATTCCGAGTTGTTACTTTCTGAGTTGTATCAATAAAACGAAGAAGTTCCAGTATTAGGGAACCTGCCATAACTATATTATTATATTTACATTTAACTACCTTGCAATGCGAGCATGTTGTGCACAAACAATTATTAACTTGTGGGGACCAACTCCACTAGGCGCGTCAGCTGATATACTGTTGCTAAGTTGACGTTTTTTTTTTCATACTGACGTGGCCTACGATTTTGACAAGTTTTTTTCCTGGTTTTCTCTGTGAGTTTTCCTATTCTGATCGCGCCAAATTTTCCTTCCACGCTTACGTTTATTATACCTTGTTTGGAAGTAATAAAATACTCAAATAGGAATCACTTTCGTTCTTCTTTCTATAACTGGTGACCCCGATTAAACAAATTCGTTAGGAAGTGATCGTGTTCCCACTCGGTATTTTCGCGAATTCGTGTCGTGTCTTCCGTCCCGCTTACTCGTCCGTTCACTCTCACGGCGACTCCGAAGATTCCCTCGGGTGACGATGGCACCTATGACGAACGGAAGGTCGCGCCCGTTTCAATAAAAATTCCCCCGTTGTGGCGTCGAAATGTTAAGATCTGGCGTATGCAAGTTGAGTTCGCGAACTCCCCAGTGACCGCGGAATCGACGAAGTTCAACCACGTTTTAGCTTCGCTGGATAGCGACGTCGCAGAGCTCATATCCGACTTCCTCTTGAAGCCGCGCTCTTCGACTCCGTACTCCGACCTGATGACCCGCCTCGAAACGGAATTCACGATTTCGGACGGTTGTAAAGTCAACAGGCTCCTCACAGAATTGGACCTTGGGGACAGGAAGCTCTCGCAGCTCCTTCGAGAGATGCGCGTGCTCGCGGGAAACCAAGTCTTGGACGACTTCCTTAAGACCATGTTTTTGCAGCGACTCCCAGTACATATTCACTCGATTCTCGCAGCGTCCGCGGAACCCCTCGACAACTTGGCGGTGATGGCCGATAGGGTATTTGATTTGTCTCCTCCACCACCCCAGCTTCAAGCAGTCAACGTACCAGACATGTCGGGAGACCGTCTCAGCCGACTAGAGACCCACATCGCTCAGCTAACCGCTTCCGTCGCCGCTCTCCAGGTCCTCCTACATCCCAGAGCCAGGCGAGACTCTCAGAGCTCCCGCCCTAAATCGAACACCCCAAGCGGTACTCAATCCAACGTCTGTCGCTTCCACCGTCTGTACGGTGTCAATGCGAGAAGACGCCTTCTCCCGTGCGAGTTTCGAACCTCGAATACCGACGCGTCAGAGAAAAACTAGCCGCACCCTCCTTCAACGCGGCCGCAGGGAGGTCGGGCGTGCAAACATCGAGCCGCTTGTTTGTCCACGACCGCCGTACAAACGTGAAGTTCCTCATTGACACATGCGCAGATATTTCCATCGTTCCTCCTTCGTCCTCCGACCGACGGCGACCTTTCGAACTAGCTCTTTTCGCAGCTAACGGATCGCGGATTGCAACCTACGGAGAAAGACTCCTTCCACTCGATCTCGGCCTACGACGGCAGTTCCGATGGGCCTTCAACATCGCGGATGTTCGTCATCCCATCATCGGCGCTGATTTCTTTGCGGAATTCGGTCTACTCATCGACGTCAAGAACAAACCCCTTATTGACCAGCCTCTGGAAGCCAGCGTCGTTAACTGCAGCCTCGGGGCACACTTCGATCTACGTGGTGGATCCAAACCATCAGTACGCCGAACTGCTCCGTGCCTTCCCGAAGCTTCTGCACGGAAACCCGGCCGCCTGTGCTCCCAGCAGCGACTTTGAACACGTTACCGAGACGAAGGGACCCCCAGTTTCGGCAAGGCAGCGCCGCCTCCCGCCAGACAAACTGGCCCAAGCAAAACTGGAGTTCCAACATATGGTCGACCTGGGCATCTGCCGCCCCTCCAAGAGTGCTTGGGCAAGCCCCTTACACATGATGAAAAAGTAGGACGGCTCTTGGGAGACCCTGTGGGGACTACAGGAACCTAAACGCAGTTACAGTACCTGATAAGTACCCGATCCCCAACCTTCAAGACTTCAACGCGCAGCTTACCGGACGGACCGTGTTCTAAAAGGTTGATTTGGTTCGTACTGTGTTCAATCATGTAAACCAGTCCAACGAATCAAGAGAGTGCACAACAATAAATGCCTACCGAATGTATTGATAAAATAACGTTTTCTATGCAAGAAAAGAAAACTAATGTCAACTTTAGTTATTGAATGTCAACATTTGGATCAGACGATGTCAACTTAAGGTTCCACTCCCTTGAATTAAGAAATTCATGCGTCTTGATACACTACGAAATTATTCACATCCAAATATCATCTTAGCAACCAAATCACTAAACTATTTTGTGAGACCTAATGATGACACCGAACATAACCGCCGTTTTATATTGAAATTTAGGTTTTTAATGCTTTACGCCTCTTCCTTGTTACCATGTAAAATAGTAATTTTTACTCTCAATATTTCACTTTAAAAGTCTAAATTTGTCGACTTACCTCACCACGATGTTGGACAAGGTTGCCGTCGCTGGAGTACCTGGCAGATACTATCTGCTTCAGCTGTCATCGGCTTCAATATCAGCCAGATGATTTACATAGTATGTCATAACTAGTGGAGGCGGCCGACCTCAACAACTACTTTCTTATCAGTAGGATGACGCCGATTTCGAGTACCTACAGTGGCACAATAACATATTTTTACATTTTGAAATTGAAGTGTCAGCATTTGGCTTAGTTTCAACAATTGGTGCTTTTACCCTACCACGTAAACCAAATTTACTTATCTATATCTTATTTAGCTTTATCGTTTTCTTCCTTCTTGATAAAAATAAAACCGTCCTTCATCAAACGAATCTGATTCCTTGGAGAACTGCTTCGTTAACCATCTCAAGAGTGAATTATATTGTGTGAGCCTGTCATAGAGAAACATTCTCGAGTCACTTACTAAATTTGCACGAATATCATTAGCAAACACTCCTTCCTTTCTTCTCTTGAAACCTGCTATGAGTGAATTGTTTACTTCCATAGAATTAAATAACCATTCTAATTCCACTGAATAAACTATTCTACTTCCACTCTCCCCCGGCCAATCGTACTGCACCAGTAACACCTATACCTTCATTTCACCTCACAAAACTCTACTCATGTATTTTGTATATTTCTCAGAACGCTTTTCAACGTCCTAATTTTGCTTCTAATTCTGCCATTCATGACGACATCTGTTTTCTTGTTTTAGAATGGGTAGTAATGAGCTCCACCTTGGGAAAAACTTATTGAATTTCGCTCTCTCGGCGAATGACGACAGGCCTACCGACCGCACACCGCACCATCGTGTCACCTGCAATAGAAAGGCTTGCTCCAAGTAATTATTTCGTGACCATCGAAACAGTATGTAACTTCTTACAAAAGCTGCAACAACATACAACTTACTTATTCTTAAGAAATGAAAGAGATTATATATGCTGTCTTGGTGTAAAATGTCTATTTAGGAAAATAAAATGACAAATCAATAATCCAAATAATCATTTTTAGTGAAAGCTCATTTTTCAAATAGATTGGAGAAACTTTTGTTGGTCCTCATTTCCATCTTCGACGTGTTGTGTATTTGATTGTTTACATCTTGTTTTTCAAATCACAGATGTGAACTTCAGACGTTGTGAGTAAATTTGATTTATTTATTTGTCATCTTCTCTGTGACTTTATAATTTCAAGGATGAATCTCATTCGTTAACCTCAAACTCTTACAGTCTTATTGAATCTTACAGAAACTTTAGGGAGGATTTTTTATTCCAACAATTAAATAGATACTTGACTTAGTCACTGAACGATTTGTTCCGATTGCATTGAATAGTGTCGTGATTAACACAAAAATGAATCGCTGTCGTATTTTGGACAGATTTTGACATAATGGATTTATTTTCGCTACAGATTTTTGCTTTGAAGATTATAAAGAAGCCTTACCTCCTGGACGTGCCATTTTTCGAACAAAATAACAATTAATGATTTGATTCCAACATTATTATTATCATCATTTGATTTTTTGCTTTTAATTTGACGGGGAAATATACATGGAAAAAAGCGACAAAATAATCAGATTTTATGTTTCATAAATGTGTTTAAAGGTTGAACAGAATTTAGGAAGCGGCTCATCATCGTAATAGGTATAATATACCAAAATATTCACCATTTTTTCCATTGTTTCTTCTATCTGGAGTTTCCTAGAGCGAATTCCGTTGTTTTTCGAATTGCTCCAAGTTAAACCAATTTTACAACAGTGCACTGAAGTTGGGGGTATTCGAACTCCTTAATTTTCTCTAGGAAGAAGAAATTATTGCAGGAAAAACTCTTATTTGTACAATGTTTTTTGTTTTTTTTTTTTTTCAATTGTCAACCTATGCAATGCATAGTATGCATCTATCTCTTCGCATTGATCATTGATTTTCCATCCAACGGGATTTAAAAAAGGAATGGCGTACATATCGATTAATGCTAAAGGCCAAAACTAGCGAGATGTTGGGCACAATTTGGTTAGTTTCTAATTCCGGGACCTAAGGTGGATCCGGTGATAACGGTAGGAAAGGAAATCCAAATTCCACAAGAAAATTTCAACAGTTGTAGACCAGTTTCAGTTTTTAAATCACTACTACCCAATTTCTACCTATAGGTAGAAATTTCTACCTAATAACTACCTAATTTATAACTATATGAATTGAATATTAAAACGCTACGAATTCTTTCACTGGGGTTTATTATTCAATTGGCTTGCGTTCATGATTTGAATTTTTACTAAGCTTTGGAGTGTGCGTGTTTCACAGGATAGAGCGATTATTGAATTTCAGGAGGCACACAAATATGATTAACTGATCAATCCAAATAGGTATTTTGGTTGAGAACAGATTTACGTGCTCCATGCATATCTCCTGAAATTCAATAATCGCTCTATCACCTGTAAAACACGCACACTCCAAAGCTTAGTAGAAATTCAAATCATGAACGCAAGCCAATTGAATAATAAACCCCAGTGAAAGAATACTCATTACCCCAGTGATAATATTGAATAATAAACCCCAGTAATAATATTGAATAATATTTACCTATATATTATCAGCGTTTCATGCAAATCAGAATGCTTCAACCCGTCGGTCGGCTATAAACCCTTTTATGAGTTCACTCCAGTATCCACATTCACTACAACTCGACGCTATCGGCCGGACATCACTAGGTTACAAACAAACAAAAATAAACCAGAAACGCAAATGTTGGCACCATAAATCAGGCCATACATCGGGAATGGTTTGACCCACGGACGTGGGGAGGGTCTCATTCGATTCCTCATGGTATGTTCTTAAAAATAAGTACCCATCTAGGCCGCCTTGACTTGTTTTGAGGTTTCTAGGGATTTTACAAAACTTTGACAGCCCTTAAAGGGCACTTTAAATTAAGTGAGAGAGCTGGCTCGAGAATCGGGGCGTCGTCGGCCCAAGATGGATTTTTCCTGAAAATTTCAGATCTTTTGCTCCAGCCGTTTCGGAGATATCGTGCGTACGGCGGACGGACGGAAAAATTTGTATTGCTGATTCGGATTCTACACATTTTGAAACGTAAACCAAGAAATTTCCAGGGGGGTTAGAATTTTTTTTCCAGAGCGATTACAATGGTTTATTATTGAATAATAAACCAAAATGTATTGTTTTTTCCGGAATGTATTAAGAAGGTTTATCGATTGAACTAATCAAGTCGAATAGATTGGCACAGGTACCCTCGGGGATCACCTACAGGTGTTTTCTCCTAATTGTTCATCTTCGAGGTGGCACAAAACATCACCTTTCACTGGTGTTTATTATTCAACTTCATTCATTTGGCTTGCATTTATGATTTGCATTTCTACTAAGCTTTGGAGTGTGCGTGTTTTACAGGTGACAGAGCAATTATTGAATTTCAGAAGATACGCATGGAGCACGTAAATCTGTTCTCAACCCAAATACCTATTTGAATTGTTCAGTTGATCATATTTGTGTGCCTCCTGAAATTCAGTAATCACTCTATCCTGAGAAACACGCACACTCCAAAGCTTAGTAGAAATTCAAATCATGAATGCAAGCCAAATGAATGAAATTGAATAATAAACCCCAGTGAAAGAATTTGAAGCGTCTTTTATTGAACCTCAATACCACCCCTACAATAAAAACATCCATAATTGATCAAGTCACTTTAGCACTCGTATTGCGGTAAAACTTCCCCAAATCTAAATTCAAACGATGTAGCCAGAGGTAGAGTGATGTAGAGGAGGCACACAAATATCATCAACTGATCAATCCAAATAGGTGTTTTGGTTGAGAACCGATTTACGTGGTCTACGCATATCTCCTAAAATTCAATAATCGCTCTATCACCTATGAAACGCGCACACTCCGAAGCTTAGTACAGATTCAAACAGAGGGTCCCAAAGGGCCTGCAATGCGGGGGGGGGGGGGGGGGGCGAAGAGAGAAAATGCGGGGATGGCAAGCGGGAAACGGCGATCAAACTTTTCGTAGCATTCACTTATGTTGACATTAATTATGTAATGATGTAATGGGTTAACCGAAGAAAAACACTATTGAGTGTGAAATGATTAATTATAGTCGAGGAGAAAGATGAATGTGTCAGCAATGTTTCAAAACCCATTCCCAAATAATACAAATGCGGACTTTTGTTGTTGAGAGCCGACCGAGCACCTTGTGATGCCTAGTAGCCCCATGGGACGCTCGAAATACCTCAGTCAAATCTCCTGAATCCGGATTCATGGGTAAAAATCTCTTGGTTGAAATTATCATTGTGAAAGTAAGTTCATCAAAGAAAAAGAAAGGTCCTCTCCTTTTCCTTTAAAAGTTCTTTCTCGTTAAGACCCTATTTAAACGTTTTCCGCTCACATTTTCGCCCGAGTTTTTTCCTATAAGTCACAGCCTTGTTGAAAACTTTTATGCACTCCCTTCGCCTCTTCCTTGTGATTAAGGTTCATGGTTCGCTCAAGATTTATTTATTTTATTATCAATATTATTTTTTGTTTTTGTTGCCGTCAGAATTGAAAACACCTTTTCTTGTCTTGCTTTCAAGCTCGTTTTGATGCATTTTTCTGCGGTACGACTCTAGAATGAGTCTTACAAAGGTTCATTATTACAGGGGTTTGGATAAAAGGCGGATCAGATCCAGGGCATGGTATTAGTGGCTGATTTCAAAATTCCACCGATTCGGAGGTGTTTGTGATTTCTGGACTTGTTACGGATTTGTTATTGCAGGTCCTGGACGACGATATATTTTATTATCTGGCCCCTAAAACAGAAGAGGTTCCTATGGTTCCAAATGGATGGGATGGATGGTTGTAGAAATCCAAGGGTGTGAGGATAGGACTGCGTGGTGTCCACCAAATGTGCTCACACCCTTGGATTTCTTTTTCTGGGGAAACTCTAAATCCAAGGTGTACGATGTCAGAATTGAGTCGAGGCACCAATTAGTGGACCGAATTCTGGAGTATGGGGATGGTGAAACGAAGTTATTTTTACCGATTCTCAAAGTTGGAGATCATCCACTCTGTGACACCCATCCATTTGGAACCATAGACCCCTCCTCTATCCCAGGGGCATATCTTCCAGATAATGAAATATTTCATTGTTCAGGATCCGCAATAACAAATCCGTAAAAACACCTTCGTAAAATCCGTAAAAACACCTCCAAATCGGTGGAATTCTGAAGTTCTGATATCAGCTACTAATACTCACCATGCCTGGATCTGATCCGCCAGAACCACCGTGACCTTCATTGTGCGGTTGACTCCATTCGCAGGCAAGCGATCCTCTGCATCCGCGCGAACGGGGGATACTTTGAACAACTCGTGCGAATTTAAAAAAAAAAAAAAAAAAAAAAAAAACAAATGTGCTTGAAAACATACGCCGGAGTTACGGCCGTTTCAGTGACATAAGGTCGAAAACACGAAAAAAAATCTTGAAAGTGAAATAACTCGAAAACGAAGCCTCTAAAAAAATTTCTAAGAGGCAATTTTTGATGGAAACTACTGTAGTTGTAGAACACGTGAGAGAATTTTTTCGGATCATACTCTGTACACCCTGTATTCTCAATTTTAATCTAAACCCCTGTGGAAAACCTCTAATAATTGAACAAAAATGTATACTCTCTGCACTGAATTTTTTCTATCGACTATCCCAAGAGGAAGATCAGGTTGAAATTTTTATCAGACCTCTTCCCCGTCATCCCATAAGCTTTACTAAAATTGAAAGGCGATCGGATCGGTTGTGCAAATAGATGTGGTAATGTAACGCACAAACTCACACAGCATTTTTTGTAGAAGATCAAGTTAGCACCTGTACAAATTCAATTTTTGTGGTAGAGAGATGAATGTATAAATGGAAGAAAATTCATTCCGAAACATTATACCTACTTGATGTAAATATAAGAATAATTTGATGGAATTTATCCCTAACCCTGTGCGGTTAAGGGAAGTGAATTGTTAATTTGTATATTGTTGATATTTGAACTGCTAAAAGAAAAGTTAAAATGAGACACGAATAAGAAATACTTTCTTATCCTTGAGACAATAATAAAGCATCAGAAAACTAAACATGTGGTCAACATGAAATACTAAAAGTAAGTCTCATCTCACACATACGGTTGTAAGCATGGTTTCATAACAGTCTAGGTCTCTAGGCATCAACCACGAAAAAATTATATTTTTATATGTACAGATCTAGTAAAGTTTGAGGGTATTCTCAATTCATCTGGCGAGTGGAGGAAATAAAAAGGGGAATATTTGTGTTTGGAAGGACTCCACATTTGTGCTCAGGGCCGGTATTACAGCTAGCGAAGTGAGATACTCTGTCAGAGTATCGCGTATGATTATTATAATTATAAGAATTTATTATTATTTTATTCGTCTATTTTTTTATGTATACACATATATTTAATTTTACTTTTTACTTTATACATTCTTATATACAAATTATTTAATTTGATTAATATGCAATAAACAGGAAATAATACTTTTAAACATTCAACCAATTCATCCATAACAATTAATTTTCTTCCCAGTTAAACTCCCTCACCTATTCCTCCCTGTAACTCCAGGCAGATTGACAAAATCTGGCTAATCGCAGCCGTCTAGAACCGTTTAAAACATTTATGAGAGCATCACGCGTCAGCCTAGGGACCCCGAAATGAGCACTACGAAACTCCGCAAGAACTGGGCAAATCGCCAAGAAGTGCTCTAAATCCTCAGGTTCTCCCATGTTACAAAGCGAGAAAGTCACCCTGTGGCCCTCATGGGATGTATGCGGACGGGAATTCAGTTTGAGCACGTCAGCACGAACTCTGCAGACCCAACGCAGGACAAACATGGATGCCTTCTGTTCTTTCACCGTTTTAATCAATGCATCGAACATCATGACCTAGAAACCGATAAAATCTGCCCGATGAAGCAAGGGCCCTAGTTTTTGCCATCTCCATGGCTTAAGGACTTCACTCTTTCATTTAATTCCCTCAGTTGTTTTGCCCATTCATTGCGATTTTCAAACACTCGACTGAGAGAAACAGTATGCTCCTCACACAGCTTTTCCCAATCACTGTACCAAAACAGGCCCGCTTTGACAATCCATTTGCCACCACACGTGGAAATCGGTGCTGGCATTGCCATCGCCTTCATGATGTAACTACAGTGAAGATCCAGAGTTAAGGCGGAGAGAGGAGGCACGCCCGTCTCCGGGTACAAGACATAGTCGGGGTATTTCTTGGCAGATGAAATACTCTCTTCACAAAAAAACTTTAAGACTTGCTCCACATCCCGATATCGTCTGCAACCCCAGACCTGGGCACCATAACACAGGACACCATAACACAGGATTGACCTAGCAGCCGCTCTGAAAACCTCATACTTAACGTGAACTGGGATATTCGCGAGCTTGAGCAAAGTGGAGGATCCGCTTGCTATGCTCATCCTAGCTGAAGCAGCACGCTCCCGGAGATCCATTGTGAAGGAAAGGCCGGAGGTCAGAGTGAGTCCCAGGAATTAATATGAGCTCACAACGTCGACTGAAGCTCCCTGATAGGTCCATGATTCGTTAGCTCTTGGTCTCCCTCCACGCCTAAACACCATTACCTTCGATTTTCCAAGGTTCACCTGCGATGCCATTCTATCACAGAAAACCTGGAGAGCATCAGTGTTGCGCTGTAGATCCTCCACCGAAATGCCCTTCTTGCTTCATACAGACGCACGACCCTCTGCACATAGTGCTATCAACAGACGGATAAACTTCCCACTAACCCTCAACTCATTCAATCTCTGGTAGAGTAGGTCATGCTGCACGCAGTCAAAGGCAGCCCTAAAATCGACGAAAAAGGCATCAAATGTTTTACTGGGAGAGTTGATTCTGAGGTGAGCAATGCTGGTTAGTGTAAATACACAGTCTGCTGTTCCATATCCTTTTCGAAAACCAGTCTGGCATTCATTAAGTAGAGAATTCGAGTCGACAAAGGTCTCCAATCTATCAACCATAAGGCCTGAAAGCAGCTTAGCAGAACAATTCATAAAAATAGGCCCCTATGGTTCTCTACATTGTTTCTATCTCCTTTCTTATGTAAGGGGTTTATTATGGAAAATCCAAACTCAATCGGCACTTTGCCTGTCTCAAATATCAAATTGTAAAGGCTTAGTAATTTTTGAAAGAATAGGTCTGGCTCATTTTTATAAAATTCGTATGAGATTTTGTCTGAACCAGGTGCCTTGAGATCCTTACATCTCGCCAGAACTCTTTCCAACTCACCCACATGGCTCTGTCCAAGATCTCAGAGCCATGATTCAATGAATGGTACTGCACAGCTGAGTCTCCATAGGACGGCGGAAGTCTCCAGTGTGCTTCATAGTGCGAAACCCATTCTCCCAATGAGATCTCTCCAACCGCCATGCCACAAGCCGGCTTCAGGGAGTTAACGAGCCTCCAGGAATCAGCCCCATTAACCACCTCACCAAATCTATGAATAGACTGGGGAATTCCCCAATTGGCTGTAAAATGCTGCACTTTTACCCTCACAGAGAGTTTTGTATTCCGAGTTAGCTTTTAAATAAGCAACCCTCGACATGGCTGAACCAGTGAGTCTAAACAATCGCAATGATGCGAAGGATCTATTCCGGGCACGGGTACAATCCCAATCCCGCCAAGGTTTTGTAGAGCTATTATATTCTGAGTATCTCATCGATACATCACCTGCCGCCCGTGTGGTAGCCGAAATAAACCATTCAGCCTCTCGCTCAATCGAACCAGAGACCTCTTCCAGACCCTGAAGCTGTCGCTCCGACACTCATCCTGGCCACGCGCTTTCCACGGAAGTTTTTGGAATGATATGTCGATGGGTTGACAATTAAAAGGAAATACTTTAAATTGAATTGAGCTGAATGTTGCGCTGGGTTGTCCCCATAAGATGTTCCCACAATGCACAATTAACACTATCAGAAGTGAAAGTTGTTAACTCTCAGGAGAGGCTAGGAACTTCGATTGTTTTGATCATAAGTGAGACTCCGCCGGGGCTACGGAAAGTCTTGTTTGGAAGCGATTTTCTCTTTTTTCAGTGGTGTTTAATATGTACTTATAATCTATTCTACTGTGAATTCAATAATGCGTTTACATCCATTGGGATTTATCCAACTTTTAGCTAAATATTCGATATCTTAGTAGTGCAACAGGTATCTTTGGCCCTGGGAGTGCTGGTTTTTTGTATGTTCTACATCAGAATATAAATACAATTCGCTATGGGTAAATTTATCAACTCCACATCACCTTTAAAATCAAATTTCACATAAATGATAATGCCATCATTATTGTTGATATAATTACATTAGTCTGTCTGTGGTTGAAACGAGGTCATAGCCAGTAGTAATTGGACTACTTGGACTTTCTGTAAATATCATAATGCCAAAATAAACAAGTTCTTTTCCAGCCCGAGTCAGAAATAGTAAAAAATTAGACAATTAATGATATTAATTATTTATTTATTGTAAAAAAAAACTGAAAGATTTTGTTGAGTTTTATTTTTAAGGTAATTATTACAAAATTAATTTGGATATCACTCTATGACGGATTTAAAAAATCTACCGTTCGTTTAATCTGTGGATTTGAACTAATCTAGTATCATTTTTACTTATGCTCTATGTCAACGACGGGTCTTCATCGTTAGCACTCTTTCACCGTCTGCTTTCCTTACATGTACGGTTAAGTTCTTTACCCACATGTACCACCATTTATTTAAATGAAACTAGATGCTCGGTGACGTAAATTCGTTCATTCGTTTTTCTTCGAACAGCCGATTTAGAGTGATATTTCTATCATTTTTCGCCAGTAACGAATTTTTCCACCGCTTTTGATGGTAAGAGCCGTGCTAAGCTAAGCGGTGCTATTTTTACACGATCTTTGATGAAGGTTTTGGATGTTGCTTTAACAATTTCAATGCAGCCTTTGTTCCTCATTTCAGAGATCCAGCTCAATTCGCTGTTGTTGTTAGCAGCCTTGTTCAAGCACATCGACGTTGTGATGTAACTCAGTTTTTTTCGTGATCTTATTTATTGCAAATGATTGTAGGATACATCATCTAGCAATACTTTATCTCATAAATGGACACGATGTACAGGATGAGATTTCAACAAACCAACCCTTCAGAGTATCACACTGTTAACTGGAACCAACTTCACTATAACTTGCACTGCAGAATCAAGTCCAAGGGCTTGTTTTGCTTGAGGCGCCGCAGTTCTCCTTCGTTGTCCAAAACGTTGAGAATCTCCGGGTTCTTGTGCTGGTGGAGGCGTTTTTCGTGCTTCTGGGCGTATTTTATGATGATTTTGTTGACTTCTCCCATCCTTAGGTCAAGATGAATGTCATCATTTCGCATCTACCAACTACACTTCTCAGGATTTTGTTCTGATAAGTTTGTATTTGTTTTAAGTTAGTCTTTTTGGCACAGCCTCACAGTTGAATCCCGTATGTCCAAATAGGGTTTAAAATCTGTTTGTAGATAAGCAGTTTATTGTGAAGTGAAAGACGGTAATCCGCTCTCAGCAGCCAATTAATTTTCCTGTATTTAGTCTTCAGTTCCTCCTTTTTCTTCTCGATGTGACGATTCCACACCAATTTTGAATCGAGAGTCATACTCAGATATTTCACAGTATCAGAGTATGGGACTTTGTTCGAGTTTAACACAAGTTCTGGGGCTGTGATTTTTCGGTTGGTGAAGGATATGTGAACTGACTTGGATTCGTTCAGCTTCTTTTTCCATTTCTTGGTCCAGTTAGTAACCTTGGTAGCGGCCTCTTGTAGTTTTTGGGTTGCGTCTTCCACTTCTTGTCCAGTAGAGAGTATGGCTGGGTCATCCAATCTTTGTCGAATGCTTGAGCCACGTCCAGGAAGAAGCCAGCACGTACTTGCTTGCATGTAACCCAGTGATTGCTGATTTAAACTCCTCATTTTTCCTTCTTAGATCTTCAATGCTAGCCTCAAATCCTATTACCTTCACGGACAACGAATACGGACGTCACGTTCGAGATCCCGAACTATCAACACCTCGCTATCTACGCTCTCTTATCCTCGCTTGTTATCGCTCAACTGGTGAATAGGTGAGTGTCTATATATCATTGATCCTTTGCCCCCCAAATCCGCTATGCAGCAGGGAAGTGTCGGAAACCCCGTCTCTTCTCTCGATGTTCAGCCAAACAACGATTTCAAAGCCCCCTCAAAACGGCACACTATACGAAACAATCAACCGTACACCACTGGAAAACCACAATCCTCAAATGGAAAACATTCATCTGTCGCTACTCATAACAGGTTTGGTGCACTTTCAGAGACAAAAAGGACGAATAACCAACCAGATAATGATAAAATTCCCCTCATGGATGTAGGAGACGAACTATTGAATTCCGATTCCACTCCTGAATCAAAAAAACTCGGCCTTTCCATTACATGTTCCTATAGCGGTAACTTCACAACGGACGAATTTATCGAATTTATTCGCTCGATTGATACTCAAGCGATTATCAAGTCGTTAGCAAAAAACGAGTATAGGATTACGCCATCTTGCCAACAACAATATCGAAAATTTATTGACGCATTTTCTAATGAAACCGGCATTGAATTTCACACATACCTTCCAAAAGATAATAGGCCGCGCCGTGTCGTTCTAAGAGGTTTTCCATCGGGCTCCGATCCAAATTATATATCCGATGAAATCTTGCGTGAATACGGCATCAAATGTCGCCAAGTCTTCAACGCCAGACATACGATCGGTGACAATAAGGGCACACTTATGCCAATTTATTACATTGATGTAGAACCGAATGAAGATCTATCGGCCCTATTCCAAATTAAACACCTCGCCTACATTGCTTGCAGAATAGAGGAATATAAACCTCGAGCTGGACCAATTCATTGTAAAAATTGCCAGCAATGGAACCATGCCAAAGGACAGTGTTCGCGTACTCCAAGATGTGGGGTTTGCGCTGGTACCCACGAGACGAGCAAACATGATCCAGCTAGCAAAAACTACAAATGTGTTAACTGTAATGAGTCACATGCTTCCAGCTGGAAAGGATGTTCCCATTACCGCAAACTTGCGGGTACAACAAAAGAAACCAATAAGTACAGACCTAAAAGAAATGCACCATTTCTATATGACCAAAACTCTTTTGTACCTCTTCCAGCAACAGGACCACCCACCTCCACTTCTCTACCAACAAACAACGAACAAAAAAGAACATCGCCATCTAGACGTTACAGTGACACTTTAAAAGAACAAAAAAGTAACTTCCATTTCAATCACCAAGCGCCCGAGCTAGGAAGCATTGTTCAAGAGATAGTCCATGCTGTAGTTAAACAGTTCGTGTCAGTAATCAGAGAAGAAATAGCAAACGCTTTCAAATCCATTCAGTTATCAACATTTTTAACCAAATGAGTATCGATACTACTCTCAACATCATGACATGGAACTGCTGTTCCTTACGCGGAAAAATCCAAGAACTACGTCATTACGTGGCAGCTCATAAAGTTGACATAGTTATGCTGTCGGAAATAAAACTCCCCATAGATTACAAAATCAACGTTCCTGGATTCAAAACCTATATTGCAAATGAACCTGATGGAACGAGTGCAGCTGGAGCTGCCTTATTAGTGAAAACTTATTTAAACCACTCGCCCCTTCTACCCATCATTGAGACAGAAATCCAAATGGCAAGATGCATCCTACACTGCGAAGGACAAGATATACAACTGGGAGCTGTTTACATCCCTCCCCAGTGCAAAAAAATGAATAGGAAGCTAACCCTCGGGACATTAATGGGAGTCGTTCACGAATTAGGGCCCACCTTTTTAATAGGAGGTGACTTCAACGCAAAACACCCCTCATGGGGTTCACCTAAATCAAACACATATGGTCAATTAATTAATCAATGGGGGCTAATTTTTCAACTCAAAATCGAAGATTCGAAAGTGCCTACAAGATATGATCCGAAACCTGGGATTCGACCCACTTACCTTGACTTCTTTGTTACAAAAGGTCTAACTAACCAAACGTCGGACGTTAACGTAAATCAAGATCTCAGCTCTGATCATGTTCCAGTGCATTTAAAGTTACATGGATCGCCAAAACTCACGATCAACCAACCCACTCTTCTTAAGTACCCAATGAACTGGGTCAAATATAAGGAATTGATATCTAGTGAACTAGGACAGCTTCCGTCTCTGCAAACAAAAGCTGATATAGATGAAGCTGTGGACCAAATTACTACCCTGATTACAAAAGCAGCAAATAAAGCCTCCGCACCAGCCTCAACTCGTCCTCAAACAAACTACTCCTTCCCCCCTCATGTTCACGAAATCTGGATGGAACGGAAAAGAGCGAGGCGCAGATGGCTTCGCACACAGAACACAAGCGAGAAAAAACTCCACAATCAACTGGGCAATGCACTGAGGGCTGAACTAACTCTATTGGAAAATGAAAAACGAAGGGAAGAAATACTCTCACTCAGTGCAAAGGACCTCTCGTTATATAGAAAAACGAAAATACTGACCAAGTGCCATAAATCTATACCTCAACTTAAGTCTGGCTCCAACTGGCTTTCACTACCACTTGACAAAGCCACAGCTTTTGCGGATATGCTGGAGAACCGCTTCAAACCACACGACGGTACGTCTGAGCCTCTTCCTGAGGAGGACTGTCCCTTTCCATCCCCCCCAATATTCTTTTCGCCCAAGGAAGTCACGAAGATGGTTCGTAGAGCAGCATCCCGGAAGGCGCCTGGACCGGATTTAATAGTAAAACCGCTTCTTTCCAATGCACCTCGGTGCCTAATCTCATTCTTGACACGCATCTACACTTCAGCTGCTCAGCTCGGTTATTTCCCTGGTTCTTGGAAAAAGGCGACGGTTATTATGATACACAAACCAGGAAAACCTGAAAATGACATCAATTCTTATAGACCCATTAGTCTCTTATCAACTCTGTCAAAGATATTCGAACGCCTGCTTCTTCCTCATATCAAAAGATATACAGATCATCTGATCCCAGAACAGCAGTTCGGTTTTAGACAGAGGCTCTCCTGCCCGCTGCAACTACAACGACTAACAACCTACATAAAGAACTCATTCAATAGGAAAGAGTTCTGTCGAACGGCGTTTTTCGATGCCGAACAGGCCTTTGACAAACTCTGGCACGAGGGCCTGCTTCACAAACTGAGAAAACACCTTCCGAACAACTTGTTTTCTTTGATGACAAGCTACCTAACTGACCGTACCTTTCAAGTAAAGGTTCAAAACGAATATTCTCCTTCCCGCAATATACAGGCTGGTGTACCACAGGGGAGCGTCGTGGCACCGTATTTGTACATTTTCTACTGCCACGACCTTCCCTTACCTACGTCTCCCGCATTTTCTTCGATGTTCGCTGATGATTTGGTATTTGCAGCCTCCGATCCAAGCTTTGAAATCGCATCAAGCAAGCTCCAAGCTTCCATCGACCACCTCAACCTATGGTGTTTCACTTGGCGGTTGAAAATAAATCCTATCAAGTCAAACATACTCACTTTCACCTATAGGCGCAAATATGAGGAAACCCCAATAACGTATTCGAGTGAGCCCATTCCCTTAACATCCTCCTATAAATACCTGGGTGTGATACTGGACAAGAAACTTAACTTTCAGACTCACGTAACAGAGCTAATTAAGCGTCTCAGAAATCGCAATAAAATGTTGAATCCGTTGCTCTACAGCCCCCACTTATCCGTAGATAACAGGATCTTGATATACAAGACCATTATAAGACCAATATGGGCCTACGCACTTCCGATTTGGGGAACCTGTGCTCCTTCCCAATTCCGCCGCCTTGAACAACAACAAAATCTGACTCTCCAAAGGAATATTGTTCATGCCCCCCCATTTGTCAGGAACTCAACAATTTACAAGGACTTCCAGCTGAGCACCCCAACTGAATATCGGGAGAAAACCATGAGACAGTTTTTAGAAAGTGCCAGGACCAACGCAAATCCACTGGTCCTGCAAGGCCTCCAGCCATTTGATGTCAATAGACTTAAAACAACTCGGCATCTCTCATCATTTCTACCATCCATATTTGACGAAGACTAACCGCAACGCTTCCGCAATGTTTCTTCGATTTTATTTATTATTTTAACTATTAATTTGTTTTACTCACAAGCCATTTAAAACGCTTCAATGTTCGAAGTGAAAAACTCAACTATATTAAGAACTTCAGTGTGGTTTATAATTTCATTAAGGTATAATACTTGTATTCGTCTTAAACAAATAAACACTTTATTAAAAAAAAAAAAAAAAAAAAAAAAAAAAAAAAAAAAACGGACAACGAATCAAACTGATCTCTCATCCAAACTGATGCTTATCTTTCATATGGTTTGAATCAAGTTTTGTATTTTTAACTAGTTAAGCGCCAGTTAGCACTAGCATTTTGTTTGATCCACCCAAATACAAGCCGTGGCTACCGGATTCGGTGTCGCCAGGATTCCATTTTGGAGAAGGGTGCTTATGTTCCCTCGATCCAGTTGCTCCCCTTGATAGCGAACGTCACACTTCCACCTTTACTTCTTTCGATATCTTTTTGAAATTGTCAATGTTGTTGATGCGAGTACAAGCTAAATGAATGGATGCTCCTCATTTTACGCGCTGAGCCGTTCTACATGGAAAAGTCTAGTGAGCACTTACAATAATCCATCCTCGAGTGAGGTCTTTCCGATTGATATCTATAAGGATCAGATTGAGATCTATAGGGACCATGAACCTCAACAATGAGAGAGGGGAATTCGCACATCCCAACACGACAAGATTTTCCATCAGAAAATGAGATATATAAACCGTGAGATAACAGTCGTACTTCGATGTGAATCACTCGAGAGCTTGACGGATACTGAATCATTCGAATTATTAAGGACAGAAACAGGCTCTGATTGATCTCCATCAATGTCTCATGTTACAGTCTTCTCTGTGTATGTCGTAACAATAGTGAACAAATTATGTGCTTGACCCATTCTCCTATTAGTTCCACGTCTTGTCGAAATCATTCAGGATAGAAACTTCATCAATTAAAAAATTGCTGCCTTGGATTCAATTTGTGAGAATCTTGGTTGGTCCCAATCGGTTCTAAAACTCTATGCTTTCAAAACGTCACCACCCATTTTTCCAGGACATTTTGGAGCTAGTAGGGAAAAGAATATAAGATAAAAGTATAAAGAACGGTGAAGAATGTTATGGCACAATTATTGTTCAGTTTTTCGATTTATTTGATGTTTAACAAAGTTTTGAACTAAAATTGAGTATACATACGGAATCAACTTCTTATAAAACGAGTGTCTTTTGAAGCAGTTTGAGTCAGTGAGTGCTGCAAAATTCAGTGTAAAGAGAGACCCGAATCGAAACAAACGAAAAAAACGGCCATCCCCACCCGTAGAAAGAACCTTA
This sequence comes from Creontiades dilutus, assembly GCA_031894815.1. NCBI lineage: Eukaryota > Metazoa > Arthropoda > Insecta > Hemiptera > Miridae > Creontiades > Creontiades dilutus. The sequence goes on along the minus strand of JAVIWC010000741.1, from coordinate 170,174 downwards.
GAATAGAAAAGATAAAAAGAAGCAGGCAACTCTGAGTCTATGTTATTCTGTAGACAGTACAATAGACGAACCAGCTGAGTTACTCTTTAGTCCTGTTTCCTGCAACCTCAAAACAAACTTGAAAGCCTAAACTGTATATTACGGACCACCGGAACTTCTCAATTTCCAAATGGCGTATGATTGTTTGGCGAATTACTAGACGAAACACAGCTTCCTGAGAATCGGTATGACGAGGTGAAGGAAAAGTATGTAGGCAGCATGGGATTCTTGGTGAGTGAAGGATGGTTAGGGATGGGATGGGGAGAGAGGGGCAGTGCAAAACGGAAATGTCCAAAGAATGTTTTGGTATTCCGAACCTCATCCTCTGGAAAGGAAATAACAAGGCTAGCCGAAAGTGGTTCGCTCCTACGTCCCTCAGCTTTTCCTCTTTATTCAGAGATGATGGGAGCACTATATTTTAGAAGCTACCCCACTTCGAAAAGGGTATATTATGATGATTAAAAAATAATAATATCTGAAAATAAGAAGGATCTAAAAAGTCTGTAACTGATCCAACAAAACCGAGGTTTCCGAGGTTCGTTGTAACTAGAGTGGAATTGGGTTGAACGAAATATGATTCATAAATATGTGTTGAGATGTATAATCTGAGTACCGTTGACAAAATGTTAGAGGAAAACCATGTTTATTCGGCATTAACTCCCCCAATTCCTCTCTTTTTCCTTAGTTGTCGGAATAGTAACTTTGGAATCAAACCAAAAAAGAATTATAAAAACTAGGCTGGGCAGCGTCGGAGAATTTTGTCACACACACACACACTCACAGACATAAATATTGTTATTTTGCGGATTCGGTCTTACAATGGTCTGAAACGGATTTTTATGCAGTTATTTTTTCTTCTTTGGCTATCTCTCACCTCCCAATAGGCGTTCCTCCAGAAGAAGCCTTGCTTCAGAGGGACATCCTAAAAATAAAGATAAGCTATTTAAGGGGGTCAAAAATAATAAACCTTTGTGAAATAATTTGCAGCGTTTTTCTCTCGTATTAGACTCCCCACTTAGCTGTTATAAGAAGCGTCCCCATAACGCGTAATGTTGGCGCTGTTTAATCCAAGATGCTTTAGCGAGCTCTTAGTGTTTCTCACATTATAAATTCAGGTAATGACTGCCTTCCCGTCTCTCGTAATGGAACAGAGGAACAAAACATGGAAATGTCCGGGAGAACTTATTTACCTGGTTGTTCTTCAAAAGAAAACATTCATTTTCCCTCGAAATACTAAAACGGAGCTAATACCCAACTGTCTTCGCGGGCTATCTCCTGCTTCCACCCCTGTTGTTGCTTCTTTTAAAGTTCGTTTGATTAATTCGCTTGGTATTGAATAATTAATGACGAGTACAGAATACTAACGAATATATATTTCGATAGCAAGTAGAATAACATGGACTCGAAAATGGAAGGTTGCAACCTTCACGAATAGGCTGAATGTTAGTTTCACATGGACTTAGTTTCACATGGAATCCAACATGCCCTCTTGAAACAAACGTGAGCTGACCAATAACAATTGAAACATAATTTCGTTTAGAACGTTGTAAACATTCCCAACATAAAAAATATGTATTCGATATCACAAAAAAAAAAAAAAAAAAAAAAAAAAAAAAAAAAAAAAAAAAAAAAACAGATCAAAACACAAATTTTCAGTCTTAAGGAATTACAAACTTTCAAAACAGACATCACCCTATTTCCTAATGATTCCTAACTCGGAAATGATTTCGGAGAATGTTGCCCTTGACAATGGTTTGGTAAATACATCGGCTAGCATTTTGGAACTAGGCACATGGGTAATAGTAATAGTTTTTTCTGATAAATGTTCTCTTATAAAATTATGCTTCATATCTACGTGTTTGGTACGTGGATCATTCACCTGATTCTTACTCAAATCAATTGCTCCTTTACTATCGCAGTAGATTTGCATAGGTAACGTTTTCATTTGGTCTCAACTCTGACAATAGATATTTGAACCAAAGAGCTTATTGGGTTGTGAAGGACAACGCATAATATTCTGCTTCTACAGTGCTAATAGCAGTAGTACTTTGTTTTTTGCTACTCCAGGAAATTAAACCCCCACAAAATTGTGTACATGAACCTGTAACGGATACTCTACCATTTATTTCATTTCCATGGTCTGAATCAGAAAAGAATTCAATCAATCAATATATTTATTTGTATAAAGTCATTATATGACTGTTACAAAGAGTTCTGGTATATCCAGCAACTTTGAAAGAAACATATGTGGTGGTGTTACACAGATATGTATATTGTAACTCATAAGTAATAGGTAGAGCATGGAAATAAAGAGATACACTGTATAGGAACTGGATTAGTTACAAAAATCAATTTAAGGGGAGCATCAAAATAAGGAAACACTTCAAAAAGGAGAGTATAAAAGGAAGATTTCAACATTAATTTAATTGAATCGAAAAGTGGGGGAGCACGGGGTATTGTCCATGTTTTGCTGGAGGGCGGACGGATTCACCATTCGTTTCTTGCAAATGCCCTCAGCCTCAGCGAGTGGATGGTAAATTGATAGAGGGCCCACATCTTGCCTCCATCAGAGCCCACGTCCAGAAGGGAGCTCAGCTCAATATCGTCTGACGTCGAATCAGAAAAGAATTGTAAATTAGAATTTCCATTTTTGCTATATTCAAGCTTATACTCAGACCAATGACATTTTCGAGGATTCTTAGTATAACGGCTCAATAAATTTACAGCAAAACTTAGATAAGGTCTCGTTATTTGAGATAGATAGAGCAGACAACCTATTGCTTCTTGATAAGGAAAAATGTTACTTTTTTCGGTAGAATCAGTCTCTTGATTGTTGAAATGTATACCAACGTCAACCGGAGTTGCCACAGGATTAGCGTCTGACATATTGAAGCGCTATAAAATCTTCTTGGCATACTTGGATTGCTCACTGTTGGTGAAAATGAGCCAATCATCTACCCAGGCTGCCAAATAAGTCGTGTCCTTTCCATTTTTCCGATATTAAATGCAGGGATCACTCAGGGACTGCATGAGGCCACACTCTACGAGAGCTGAGTGTAAGGGTCTATTCCAGTTTCTTCCACTCTGACGAAGACCATACACTGACTTCCGAAGTTTCCAGATTTGTTGTTTTTTCGGTGGAACTATGTTTTCTGATGGTACGACGTAGATCAGTTCGTCGAGTGATCCATGGAGATAAGCAGACTTGACATCCATGTGACAGATATCAAAATCTTCCTTGGCTGCCAGGGCGAATAAAAATCTTAAGGAATTATGCCGAAAGACGGGCGAAAATTTCTCTTGGAAATCAATTCCTTCTTTTTGAGCACATCCTTTAACCACCAATCGTGCCTTGAACTTGGGCGGACCATCAGTAGGCTTAGTACGTAGAACCCAACGAGTACGGAGTGGCTTCTTGTCTCTTGGAGGATCAACCCATTCGTATGAATCATTTTTTATGAGTGACTCAATCTCCTCATCGATAGCTGATATCCGCTTGTCTGAATCGGGAGACGACATGGCCTCCTTAAGTGTGATAGGGTCTTCAACAAATTCGGCGAGAAAAACAAAATCTTGCAAATTCGTTTGGCTTTGGGATACGTTTGGAACGTCTCACAGGTTGTTCACCATCTGACTCATGGTTGGCCGCAAGCTGATTTGAAGTTTGTGGCGTTGATGTGCAGACTGGGGTAGGCGACGATGTGACCTCTTCCTCAATTGACATATCCAGTTGTGTGTAATCGTCACCCTCATCGGTGAGATATTCCTCTTCAGATACTCAAATCATTGGACGACTCAGACTTCACTAATAGAGCAGGTTCAAGAACTGTTTCAGCAGACTCGATTGATTCAACAGGTACTGAACTAGTATGTGAATTTCCTATAGCGTCCTCGAGAAAAAAAAACATCTCGGCTTATCACGACTTTCTTCGTGTCAGGGTCCATACAGCGATAGTCTTTAGTGTCCTCAGGATATCCCACGAATAAAAGTTTCCTATATTTGACATCCCATTTACGGCGTCTCTGCTTGGGTACTTGTACCATGACTGGACAACCAAAAATACGAAAATTGCTGAGATTTGGTCTTTTGTTTGTCCAAACTTTGTATGGCGTCTTCCCCTTTACAGCCTTTGTCGGACTTCGATTACTAAGGAAAACTGCTGTGTTGCAGGCTTCTGCCCAATATTGCTTTGGTAGCTGAGCATCTGCTAGCATACTCCTAGCTCGTTCCACTATTGAACGATTGGCCCTTTCGCAAACACCATTACTGGCACTGCTGTTTAATTTGGTCTTATGGGTGACATAAATATTAATATAATTTCACAACAAAGTAATGCTAGAGTCGAAAAATACCTAGATGGATTAAGTTCGTCCGGATACAGATGTCTGAACCACCTCCCGACTCGTCTTAGTTCCTGTTTATAGCTTTTCCAAGTCAGATTCAGAAATTTCCAAACCAATTTCAGAATTTTCTATTTCAATGTCAGACTTTTCCATTTCAATTTCAGAATTTTCCATTTCAATTTCAGATTGTGATCAATATCCGGGTGGGAGCGGTTTCTGAAATTGAAATGGAAAATTCTGAAATTGAAATGGAAAAATCTGAAATTGAAATGGAAATTTCTGAAATTGGTTTGGAAATTTCTGAATCTGACTTGGAAAAGGTATAGACCACTGTTTCCACAGGGGCACTGCTAATGCCAATGTGACTGTGTTGAATACAGCAATAACCGATCATTTCCCAGTGATGTGTGAGCTCAACTCACTAACACGAACACCGAAAAGCGATAGTATGGAACTCAGACCTGATCTAAGGATAAATTTAGAGATTTTTCAAAATAAAATCTTGAACATTGATTGGGAAGATTTTTACAGCGAACAAGACGTGAATATCGCGGCTGAAAAATTGTACGCTTCACTTGAAGAGGCGAAAGTGAGTTATCTAGTGCCTATTGAAATTAAAAGTAATAAGAAAACGATCCTGAAACCATGGATTACACCAGGTATCCTGAAATCAATACGCAAGAGAGACAGAATGGCTACGAAATCCTTAAGACAACCACTCAACAACGTTCTACAAGCAAATTATAGGAGGTACAAAAATATCTTAAACAACCTAATCAAAGATGAAAGAGAAAAATACATAAAACAAAAATTGAAGAAAGACGGCAATAATTTGAGAAAAAAATGGCAAACAATCGATGAAGCAGCGAACCGCGGAAGAAATGACAAAAATTGCTTTCCACTTGAGGATTGGATTCGGAACTCAAGTCATACCGAAACGGCAGAAGATGTTGCGAATCTTCTAAATAGTTATTTCCCATCAACCGGATCAAACCTGGCAAGTAACATAATATCGGAGCCGCACACTTCAGAAGCTGAAATCAGGACACCACCATCTCAAACAAATTCAATGTTCATCTATGAAATAGAAACAAACGAACTACTTAAAACTGCTCGATTGCTGAGAGGAGGTTCGGCGCCGGGTCCCGATGGTTTACCCCCCTACGTCATAAAAAATGTTATTGAAAGTATAGCCGATCAACTAACCCACTTATACAATTTGAGTATCTCCAAAGATGTGTTCCCTCAGAAATTCAAAATGGCAAAAGTAGTACCACTTTTCAAGAAAGGAGAAAAAAACTGATCCAGCCAACTATCGACCCATTTCCTTGATAGACGTTATTGCCAAGATATTTGAGAAACTGCTCAAAAATCGATTAGTCAGCTTTCTGGAAAAGTCAAAGACCATAGGATCACAACAGTTTGGATTTAAAAAAGGTGTCAATACACAAGACGCTTTATTCAAGGTCACGGATGAAATTTACTCAAACTTGGACGCCGGCAAAAAAGTAAATCTAACGTCTGCCTCGACGTGGCAAAGGCTTTCGACACTATATCAAAAGCAAAACTTATCAAAAAGCTAGAAGCATCAGGGATTCGAGGACTAGCACTGGAGATGTTCAAATCATACAATAGTGACAGAGAACAAGCAGTCCACATTGGCAAAGCAAAAAGTGAAACTGCTTTAATCCGTGAATACGGCTGTTCTCAGGGCACTTCAATTGGGCCGATTATTTTTTCTCTATATGTGAACGAACTTGCATCACAAAAATATTCCGGGAAAATTTACATGTTTGCTGATGATGTTGCCCTAGTAAACACCGGGCAAACTTGGCAGGAGGCCCATCAAAATGCCGAGAAAGATTTGAGGGCGATAGGACAATGGATGAATACCAACAAGCTTACCATCAATGCTACGAAATCAGTTTTCATGGACGTAGCAAGAAAAACAGAACCACAATCAACATCGAGAGACCCCTTGAAATTACACATCTGCAATAACTTACCGTGTGACTGTCCAAAAATAGAAAAAGTTAGTAGCTTAGTTTATTTAGGAGTGACTTTCGATTCTCAAATGAAATGGACCCACCACATTCAAAATCTGTGTCAGAAGCTAAGAAAATATGCCTATACCCTCTATAGAATACAATTTCTATCAGATGAGCTAAACATCAATATTTATCAGGCGCTGTTTGAGTCAATCTCACAGTATGCAATTGTTATATGGGGGAGCACTTACAAGTACCTCATTGACAAAATTTACAGAATTCAAAAAATGACATTGAAGGTATTGTTCAATAAGCCCAGGCGCCATCCCACTGATAAATTATTTCATGATTTGAATTTGTTAAACGTCCACCAATTGTACACATTAAATATGCTAAAACTAATCCGTAAACACAAAAACATATATTTTGCTGATGTGAGACAGCGGCAATCAAAATCATACAGACTCAAGTTGCCGAGAGTAAAAAATACATTTGCTCAAATGACGACAAAATACCGAGGCATGCAAATAGTCAATAAAGATTTTGAAAAAAATTATAAATCTAATGAAGATAAATAGTGAGCAACTATTCAAAAAAGAAACTTATAAACTAATAAGAGCTAACCCTTATGAGTACTAAAAAAGCAGTTAAAATAGATAATAATAAAAGGAGTAAAATGAGCAGTTATAATTTATAATAATAAATGGCGTGTATACTAAGTAGGTACATCATTTCATGGAATGTTAAATCTAAATTCTAATAATTAATGTGGTGTAGATATAGTGTTATAGATACGTACCTTATAAAAAATTAGATGTAAGAACCAACTCTGGGCTGGGCCAAAGCGTTACACTATCCAGCTCGAAAATCAGTTATTATTCAAGTGTAGAATGTAACATGTAAAAATGATGTAAATAAACTATCTATCTATCTATCTGTAGCTGCAAGTTTGCTGATGCTTAATTCCTTCTTCTTCGAAAAAAGTTCGTAATTTTCTATTAACGAATTCGCCATCCCCGTCTGTCCTCACTCTCTTGATTGTTTTTCCCGTCTGCTTCTCAGCCAGAATTTTGAACCTTTTAAATTCTCAGAAGGCTTCATTTTTCTCGGCCAAAAAACTAACATGTGTGTATCGATAAAAACCGTCTACGATCACATCATGAAACGGCTGCCGCCTATACATTTTTCATAGGGCCGACGAGGTCCATATGCAGCTTCTGTAGAAGCTCACTTGAACGGGTTTTACTGGTTTTGAAAGGTAATCTAGCCTGTTTACCCACACAGCATATCTCACAAGTTCGGTTGAAATCGAACTTATCCACGCCATCAGCCATATCGGCTAGCTGTCTCATTCTGACTCGACTTAGATGCCCCATATGCCTATGAAACATCAGACTGGAAGACTCGGTGTAGCAGGAGGGGGACAATTTTTTTAACATGATCGATGCGATAAATTCCGTTCAGCTGTGTTGCTGTCGCCATCACTTCACCCTCCAAATCCAGAATCTGAGCGCCTTTACGGTCAAAAGTGACAGAATTTCCTTTCTCAATGATTTTGCTTACTGAGAGCAAACAAGCTGCAATATTTGGGACAAAATGAACATCGTGTGCAATGATTTCCTCTTCCTTACTATCAACAGAGACACAAATTTTGGTAGAATTATGGTGGAGTTATCGACGGTGGAAATACACGAATTCTCTTTGTATTAATAAGTATTGACTCGTTACTAATTAATCCGCTGTCCTGGTAGGCTCTCTCGAGTTTATCCCAAGCTTCCTGGGCGGATATAGACCCATTTATGTGGGTAAAATTGGTCTTGTCCACGAGGAGCATAAGATTTGCAAGGGCTTGAACATCCTTTAGCTTCGACCGTTCGGTATCTTTTCCTTCCCAATCAACTCCTTTCTCGACGACGGACCACAGCCCATCTAGCAGTAATGCTGCTCTTACTGACATTCTCCAGGAATCATAATTTTCCCGGCCGATGAGCCTTTCTATTAGTGGTAGGTTATACGTCATGGCGCCCGGTGAGCGTCGCGGTTTTCCGGTACGAAAGAGCTACAATTCCCGACCTATCACTCGCCACTAAAAAAAAAACGCTGAAAAACTCGCTTCTAGAACGATTTAAAACCAATTTAACGGCCCATAACCACTTGGTATTGAATAATTAATGACGAGTACAGAATACGAACGGATATATATTTCGATAGCAAGTAGAATAACGTGGACTAGAAAATGGAAGGTTACAACCTTCATGATTAGGCTGAACGTTAGTTTCACATGGACTTAAATGTATGTGGAATCCATCAAATTCAAGGCCTCTTAGCCTTTCTTACATCCACACATTAAAAAAAGTGTTGCACGACCTTGATTTAGTCAGAAAGAGGTATATACGGAAAAACTTTAGGTTTTGAATTTTTGAAAAGCGTCAACAAAAACGCTGCAAATCATATCACGAAGGTTAATTTTTTTCGGCATAACCTCGTAACCCCCCTGCATCTTTTCATGACTGTCAAGTTGTCAAACAAATAAGGGAAAAAAACACTTTTTTTACCCACCCGTTCTTACCCTAAAGATTTTCTAAGTCAGAAAAGCTCCAACTGGTTCGGGGGCCATCTCAAACGATTTTGCATTTAAAACCACTTTTCCCAACTCTACAAGTCACGTGGATTTAGACAGATAGGAGCTCTCCCTCAGGGCATTAGAAGTTGGCAAACCCTTGTTGTGGCTCTATTGCACCCCGAAAATGGGTATGTGTGACATGATCCGCTCATAAGCTTGTTGAGGTAGCGATGCCAGGTAGATGGGATACCCATTTCAGAAAGTGTCACCATCACAGTTTTTGTGAAGGCAGCAGGAAAAGTTAGATTTATACAAAAAGCCCTATCATTAAAATGGTATTAACCATTATGATGGAGTGATTAAAAAAAAAAAAATTCGAAAGATGATGACCCCGGATTTGGATGCAGCGACCCCAAAAACGTTAAGTACACATGGTCTGGTCGGTGGCTTTTAACCTTTTTTTTTGTGTGTGTGGCTGTGTTATCAAATATATCGATTGGCGATGGAGACCTTCTGAATGAGCATTTGTATTAGGTCAGTGCTTTCGGATCGACTGTCCTTATTACAATGAGTCCCACTTCGCAGACGTTTTATTAGTTATTGGTACTAGACCGTAAACTTCATGAAAATCAAAAATAGTTCATCGTCGTAGCATTCTTAACCCAATTTTCATAGCAATAAATTTCATTAATAATATACTGTAAATACTTTATTACTTGAGGCTCCGAATGAGATTCATGTTGTCATGATTAAGTAACTTTGTTCAATCTTCTAACTATTTCTTTTAGAATAAGGCCAACTTTTCCCAGAAATTCAGTTGCTCTAATTAAATAGGTGTAGTCCATTAGAGCACTCAATTATATTGTGCCATGTTGAAGTAATCAGTAATTATTACTTTTTCAATGTATTTCAACTCAAATATGCAATAATATATTTGGTGAATGTCTAATTTTTCGTGTGCATGCTGTTCGGGTCGACCTTCAATGTTATGTCATAAGTTCTGGAAATCCAATTGGTTAAGTCCAACCTCATGATTACACAACCAATATGTTGAACCAACATTGTGTATTACAATCAGTATTACTATGTCTCGAATTATTTCATTTTATTAACACCTGGGTTACTAGTACGTACTATACCAAAATGCAGAGCAGTTATTTCATTTATAAAGTATTCCCAGTAGGTCCCACCTCTTCACAAAGCAACTAGTTTCTTGAAAATACCTACTCAATACCATTCGCTGATGTAGTAATATTTTTCGTTTATATAAAATAATAATCAAAATCTTTTTTTTTTTTTTTCACCGACGACTTCGTAACAAAACTTTTAATTGATCAGTGTTCTGGCAGGCAAAAAGTAACTGATAACAACCATCAAATTGATTCAAGTTGTCTGTATTTGCGCTTAACTCATCATAATATTAAACTTCCGGAAAATTCTATGTCATACTAATGTTTGATCATTATGCTCTAACCCTTCCAAAAGTGGAAAAACTGTGCAAGAAGTTGAACACTTTGATCTGAGGGATCTGTTTGAATTTAAGAATTGTTAATGATTGTGTGACTTCATTCCTAGACCTCGTTTACATTGTTAGGCTACTTTTCTGGTGTTTGACAGTCATGTTCCTGATTATACGTTCATCAGTTATTGCATGCCTCCCTTTGATGATGAATATTTTTGTTAATATTTGAATGAAATAGAATAACTATAAATCATTTAAACAGTTATGTTCTACGAAAAATATACGCAGAATCTAATGACGACCCAAACAGCGTATATATGGAATCGTGAGATACATGAGTTGCAATGAACTTGAAAAAAGAACAAATATAACCCTACTTAAGCCCCTTTCCATTCCTCCTTGATAATAGAGATGAATTTATTCGATGAATAAAAACGATTTTTTTGGAAAAGAGTCATTCATCAAATTAACGTCCTTACGTCTGCATGTATTTCAAAACCCCTTATCATGTAGCCAAGAGCCGTCGGGTCCAAAAACAAATGAGGTTAATAAGAAAAGTTAATAAATCAATATTGAAATGATACGATGTTCCGTATTGAATTTAAAAATATTAATGATAAAGTAATGTTAATGAATTATTAAAGTAAAACTATAAATCAACCATTTTGCGTTTTATCAATAAATCTATGCTCAAAGGGGAAGCGGAAAAATAAAATAGCGTTTGACAAAAGGCGGCCCTACGAAATTGTATTTTAAATAATAGAAATTATATTTTAGAATAGTTCAAGGATTATTCTAGTTGGTGTTTCTAAGTGTGATCAAACTTATTCTAAAAACAAAATGAATAATAAAGAATAAGTTAAGTAATTTATACTGTGACGTGAAATTCGTGTAAAAATTAAACAAATCCTTGTTGTTTCAAGTGACGGAATGTCGAAGTTGTTGATCGTTGTTTGGAGGGGATTGTTTAGATTTCTGTGTGTTAGACTCTATTAAACATTGTTTATAGCCTCTGAAGTGAATTACTGTTGGATGGACCGAAATTCCTAGTGATCCCTAATAACTAATTAGGAACTCTAAATTGTTGATACTGCACAAATTTTAATGATTATTTAGGAATATCAACTGTTTTCACATGATTGGGGATTAATATGAGCGATAGGAAAAATGTTTAGGTGGTACCAATCCCTCATTTTTTTATTGCTTAGGAATACATGTACATTGTGTCAGCTGAGCAGTCAGGATAGTTTTTAAGATTCAGAAATCCACTGCAGGGTCAATTTTAATTTTTTAAGATTATACCACTATAATATAAACCTATTACTAACCAAGTGCTTATTGTTTCAAAAACATTGGATTTCCAAACAATAAATTTGATAATATATTTGAAAGTATATTTGATAATAGGTGTAGGTACATCGCACACGTTTTTTTTTTTTTTTTTTTTTTTTTTTTTTTTTATTATTATTGTTAGTTTCAACCTACTATACCAAAATCTGAAAAAACGTTTATTAAAATTCTAAAGTACACACATTTTAGAAAAAATCAAATACATGAACCAAGCAAATAGTTTTACCAGGAGCTAATAATAACCATAGAGACCTACTTTTTGAACATTCTCAATATCATTTACTCTTGAAGAACTATTGTGGAAAATTATGCTATCAACCACTTTGAGCTACATTCATAAGTTCATGAAAATATTATTGTTTTGTGTTACTATTTTAATCGCTATCAATCATGCCGTTATTGCATTCATAAAATTTGCGCTCTTTCAATCGTTACATCCGCCAACAACGTCTAATAATTACGTATATGGTTTTTTAGTGTACCACAAAGATCATATATATGGATACTCAACAATTGAAAATAGATTTTCTTGATATTCACGTTACTACTTCTCAGTAATGTACCTATAGGGTACTAGATTCTCTTCTCATTGACACGGCTATTTATTCTCCCTCAGTAAAATGTTCATATTCTTAAGCTGCTACCTAGGAGTTATTGTTGAAGTACGTGTATCGGTTTTTCAGTGTTTGATGAATGTTGCTAATAACTCTGGACTCATCAATAGAGCCCCTTGCCTAAGAGGCCTTGTTGTCACGTTTGAAAGATGAAACGTTAAAGGTTAATTCAACTAAATTTGGAAATAACTAAACAAAACATAAATGAATTGAATTTTATTAGTCACAAAATTCATAGATTATAGATAAATGAATGTTAGCGTCTGCTCTTGTGCGAATACAACTTCATTAAAATGCCAATTTTCACGAACTATCGTTCCATTTTGCTAAATCGAACGATCTAAAAGAACTAAAGTTCTTCCTTGAAAATGAAGTTTCTCATACATTAGCTGGAGCAGCAATAAATATTTTAGTTGAAGAAACTCTATTTTATCTATATGTGGACTAAAAGTACACCGAATCTGATGTCACTCCTGCTTCATTTCATCTAGAAAGCAATCCAAGTTTTGATTGATAGGTACTGATTATAATGATGAGAGAAATCACACTATATAAAAACCTGCTTATCAGAGTATATCGACGATTCAGGGGGTGGTAACGCTGGGCGGGTGGAATTCTCGCCCCCGTCTCCCAGGGCAACCGACCTGCTCCCCCCTCCCCCCGACCATGCCAGTGAAGGAAGGAGGGCCCCAGCGGGGGGAAGCGTCTCCCAGGGCAAGCGACGTGGTCCTCTCCTCGGGGATTTGGGATATACGATTTTTTGACTTTTAATATTGTTACTAGTTTAATGGCCCTGCTACGCAGGTTAAAAAAAAATAGGTGAATAACACAATTTTTTTTTCGTGATTTATTAATTGCGACTGAAAAATCAAATACATTTCATCTAGCAATTTTACATATCAATAAAGGTACACTCCAAGAGGGTAGGTTTACAGAAAAATCTAGCCCTTTATTATATAGCTCAATTAATTAGCACTGAGTTCGATTGCACTTCTATTCACGCAGCACAACTAAATCCAGTGGTTTGTTTCGCTTGAGATTTCGGATTTCACCTTCGTTGTCCAAAACGTAAAGCATCTCCGGGTTCACGTGTTTGTGGAGGCGATGTTCATGCTTCCTCGCGTATTTTTCATAGACTGTCTCCATCCTCAAATCTCGATGAATATCATCGTTTCGCATGTACCAAGGGGCTCCAACTATACTTCTCAGTATTTTATTCTGAAAGGTTTGGATTTTCTTAATATTTGATTTCTTGGCACAGCCCCAGATCTGTATCCTATAGGTCCAAATAGGGCGAAGGATCTGCTCATATATAAGCAGTTTGTTGTGAAGAGAGAGATGGGAATTCCTTCCCATTAGCCAATACATCCTTCTGTACTTGATTTTAAGTTCTTCTTTCTTCTTTTCTATGTGTTTATTCCAGTTTAATTTGGAGTCAAGTGTCAAACCCAAGTATTTAACTGCTTCAGTATGCGGTATTTTATTTGAATTGATCTCAACATCCAAGATTGGGACTTTTCGGTTATTGAAGTTGATGTGGGCTGATTTTGATTCGTTCAGCTTCATTCTCCACATCTTGGTCCATTTACAAACCTCAGTAGTAGACGTCTGTAGTTTGCGTGTTGCAGCTTCTATATCATCTCCAACAGAGAGGATAGCCGTGTCATCTGCAAAGGTGGCAACAGTTGTGCCTTCTTGTTGGGGTAAGTCCCGTGTGTAATATTGCTTTTAATAGCAATATTAAAAGTCAAAAAATCGTATATCCCAAATCCCCGAGGAGAGGACCACGTCGCTTGCCCTGGGAAACGCTTCCCCCCGCTGGGGCCCTCCTTCCTTCACTGGCGGGGTCGGGGGGAGGGGGGAGCAGGTCGGTTGCCCTGGGAGACGGGGGCGAGAATTCCACCCGCCCAGCGTTACCACCCCCTGAAACGTCGATATACTCTGATAAGCTGGTTTTTATGTAGTGTGATAGTATAAGCTTAAGCCAAATAAAATTTTAAAAAAATCGGCCTTTTATTCAATAGAACCGTAGGTATATTCTACGAAATACACAATCATGAACAATTGCGCAAAATTGGAAAAATTGTTTTGTCTGTTTGAATACAGATGTTCATAAAAATGTGTCGTCTTCCTGACTACTTTTAGTGAACAAATCTCACAATACGCGGTTGGGAGGTTTCGAATCGGCAATTTTACGAATCGAGAAATGATTGTCAGAAGATGTTGCAAAAAAAAAAAAAAAAAAAATCATAACTACCAGCAACTCAATAACCATTGTTCGGTGACAGCGCGGTGGTTCGAAATTGTTTCAAAGGTCGCGACTATTGGAGAAGATAAGACATGTCGGAAGTACATCAGCAAAATTAGCAATTTCCCTTCACTTCCGTCAGGTTTTGATTTGTTTTCACTTCCGAGAGATGAAAACCTTTCTTTCTCCTAAACCACAATTTTCACTTTCCCAAAACCTTCGTTTCGTGTCTGTCTGTCCGTGTGTCCGCAGGTCCTAACAACAATAATTCTAACAGTTTTCATCCAATTCTGAAGAAATGTTTAGAGAAATTGTGGATTAGGCTATAAATAAGCTCCCCAATAAATTTCATTGCTCAGATATGAATTGTGCAAACATGCAATTCACCAAGCATTATTTTCACATTTTCCAGTGGTCCTATTTTCACATTTTCCAGTGGTCCGATCGCGCTCAAATTTAAAGGCTGGTAGAAGAAACTCGTCGGATAATCTCATTGGTTTTAAGGCGATAATCTGATAAGTAGTACCTTATAAATTAGGACTTGATAAGTGCGTTTTTTTTGTTTTTGTCTTTGTTTACCAATAAAACTTTTCATGGGCTGTGAATGTGGGTTTCTACGATGAAACTTTGTCAATGATGACACACATTTTGCAATTACGGGTTTTTCCCACATGGGGGTTTCAGACCCATGATTTCCAACCGAAGTGCAGTGAAATCAGCCGAGGGATGTTCCAAAATTTTAAAAGTGGAACTAATTTTTGTTTAATCAGTGTGGTTTGTTATTTATCAGTTAGCCTATAATTCATGGATTGAATGAGAAAACCCATGGATAATCATTTGTCTATCAAAATCAAAAATCAATCTTAGATTGAAACGTATAAACTACCCACATTTATATTTTCAAAAAACAATTGGGGCATCTTGTTTAGTAATTTAAATTACTATAAAGAAAAAATCTGAAAAAAGAAAAAAGATCTGAATCTCATAGCTGAAAAAATCTGTTACTGTCCCCAATTCGTGCTGTACTATCAATGTGAAATCTTGTAATCGCATGGTGGGGTGGTGCAGTGCGCCATCCTCTTCCTACATTCCCATGCCAGATCTCCGACCCCCTACCATATACCATCTCAAACCACCCCTTACCCTCCAAAATCCACCATTCCCTGTCCGTCGTCCCACTCCAACTCCTCCCATTTACCACCTCAGCTCCCGTCTCTAATCACCCATGTCCCCTATTAGAACCCTTTCCCCATCACTTTTTTTTTGGAAAGTGACTCTTACTACAACATTGAAACAACATAAAAAAATTCTTTGGATAAATGTCTCCAAATGGCAAATCTGTTTAGTCAGAAAATGGCAAAAACTGACTTTTCAATTCACTTTTCTATAAACTTTCAAAAAACATGAAAGTAACTTCATTAGTCTGAACAACCTCCTTTGGGTGCCATCGAAGCTTATAAAGGATTAAGGGGGCTATTAAAGTAATTAATTAATCAATGTTTTCTAACAAATTTTAGAGAATTGAGCTAAAATTTCAGTTCTATTCGGGGCAGGAATAGAAACGATGCAATTCAAATGTTGTTTTAGAATACAAAAACCTACTACCATGGAGGAGTAGTTTAAACAGTTTGACATGGACTATTTACCGAGGAGTTAAGTTTCCTAAATTCCGATGAAAACATCAACGGTGGATTTTGCAGAAATTCAAAATACCATTCAGGAAAAACATCTCTCTCTCTCTCTCTCTCTCTCTCTCTCTCTCTCTCTCTCTCTCTCTCTCTCTCTCTCTCTCTCTCTCTCTCTCTCTCTCTCTCTCTCTCTCTCTCTCTCTCTCTCTCTCTCTCTCTCTCTCTCTCTCTCTCTCTCTCTCTCGCCCGCATGACACGCAATCCTCTGACGCGTTAAACGAAACTTTTTTTGCCACATTATGCATGTGTCATTGCATGATTGTAAAGAATTCATTGTCACTTTTATAATTATAAAATAACATAGTATTTCTTAATCAACATATTATTGCCAGGCAAGTATTGCTAAGAAATATCAAATGAAATTTATCCCAAAAACTACACCTGAAAGCGGGTTTTAGATTTGGATTCAGCACACTAAAAACCACCTATATCAACCCTTATTTCTTCGGCAACAAATAAAACAAACCTGAATTCTGAGGTACAGCAGGAAGGAAGGTGGCATCACAAAAATGAAGCAGCCACTCATAAGTGGTTGCGGACCACTTCTGTGTCGATTTGTAGGTACGTATGAAATTGGAAAATAAGAACCTTTAGTTACTCGGTCATCCAACAATAATCCATTTACAGAAAAAATTGAGTCCCTCCGAAGAAATTTTCCATCTAGATTTATATTAATTGTTAGATATTTTCGATTTAAAGATAATAATGGTGCGCATAGAATCGCATGTTATATTTTATATCAATATTGTTGAAAAATGTTTTTCATGAGATGGAAAATGAAAATGTAAGTTTTAAAAGAACTAGCCATTGAAAAAGAAAAATTTGGCTACCATTATTGTTATGGAATAAAACAACTCATTGCATTTCACAGAATCCACAAGTTAAATTTGTAAACGTGCTATGTAATCACTTTCAAAATGGTTTCCAAAATTTCATTCTCACAAAATCGGGTTCGTTATAAAACTGTAAACATATTTTACTTTAGTTCGTAGTTTATATTCTAAATTGAAAATGTAATAGTACTATTTTCCACAGATATTAGTACTTAGTTTGACAAATTTTTTTTTGCTTCAAACAGTAATTCCATTATTTGCCATTTTTTCTTTTTGTTTCACTCTAAAAATCTCTCTCATACGAGTTGTCATTAACAATTTTAAATCTTCCTCAAAACATTGTTATTGAGGATGAAATGTGTATTGCTTCTTTAATAAGAAACGAGTGATCAGTTTTCATTCGAAAATTAAGCTGAAGGAAGAAATGCGGCCGAAATTTGATAGATTATATTAAGGAGTGGTCCTCCTTTCATTTAAAAGTGTTGATATTCGCCATAGTTCAAAACGAGCAAAAAACAAAAAAAGTAAAGGGGCGACCATTATGTGATATGCGTGATCAGTCTCAATGGTTCCACTTTGAACTGTGCTGAAAGATCTATCCTTTAAACTGAAGCTTTTGCAATGTCTGATTTGAGACTGTTGAACGTTCCAAGTACATCTTTCGACAACAGAGAACATCTGGACCTGGACAATCTCGTCGAAGTGAGGGGGTCGTGTCTCAGTCAGTGTGAGTCTTAAAATTTCGTCTATACTTCTGCTGTTCTCGGCCGGAAGGTGTGTTCCTCGCATTCCCTCAACCTCGATGACTTTACCGATTTCTTTGTAAGAACATTGCACCCAATTCGAAATCCCAAATGAGATTTGGAAAAACTGGTTGCATTTTGCGAAAGCTTCGAAGGCAGTGGGCTCCCTCCGTTTCTGTCATCAGTTCCTAATATTAGGCACAGCGAGAAAAGATTAGGTAAATTTGTTCTTTAAATCTTCTCAGAATCCTACAAATTTCTAAGAAAAAAAGAGTGCTATGACTGAGATTTAAACTGATCATGCATAACTTCTATTATTCGTTCATGAATGAATGAATGAATATTGTGTTTATTTCATGAAAAATATTGCTTACTTTTAGCTGATTTACATTTTCACTCATTATACTATTCTCAATTTTCAAGCTCTTAACTGGTTTATTTTTAAAATATCGATCTTTCCTTCCTGTATAAGTTGCTGAGGTAAATTAAATTGAGCGCTTTCATTTTTACCGAATTTCAGGATTCAATGTTGGATGCAATTTGTGGTTGAAAATGTCAGCCTAATCGGCCAAGTAAATCACTGCGATATTTGTCTTTGCTTCTGATTTTCTGCTTATCTATGCTTTTGATATTTAGATATTGATCAGTTTTAAATGCAAACCAGTGTATGAATTTTGTTTCCATGGACCAGTATGTTTCTACTGTAATTAACGGTATGATTCGGCACTTTATAAACGACGTTGACTATTAACAAATTTAACTTGTGATTCTGTAATGGTGGTTGGAGACGGGTATGGAATAGCCCTTAAATCGCGTTAATCGCCATCCTTACATAGATATATATTTATATAAAAAAGTTACCATTTTTATAAAACGTTATGATAATAATAATAATATGGAAAAACATGATAATTGTATTACGTGTCTATTAGCGGAAGGAACCCCTAGTGTTTTAATCAGACTGTACGGCTGTTGACAAAATAATTTATATGGAAATATATCAAAATTAAATAAAACGTTTTTTATTGCTACCTCATTTTCATAAAACAACGGCCTTCGATTCATCATTGTTGATTTTCTTCTTTTACTATCCGTTTACAAACGATGTGAAGATGTTAAAATTTGGAAAGAATTCACTTTTTTTTTGAGATTTATTCTTTGTTATACCACTGATGATATGTTGTGTGAGCATTGAGGTGGGTGAATATTACACTAGGTTTAGAGCGCAGGTGGGGTGAGTTCTAGTGATAAGACGTTGTACGGAGGTGATAATGATACACGTAATGATTGAAACGCTGCAAATTATTTCATGAAGATTTATTATGTTAGACTCTACACTTATATCTTTTCTTGAGAGGCAACTCATCAAAGCGAGGAAATGAAAATTTCAAATTTACGGCATTTTTCAACATGTTTCTTAAAAGAACTATTCTATTCTAAGTAAGATGATGTCGGACTGACCAGGGACCCATCTCGATTGATTCGGAGTCGAAAAGCTCTTGGAAACGACAGCCTACTTACTTTTGTCATTAAAAACCTCGGAAAAACATAGTTTTGGCACGATGAGCAGCAGTTTTTGCGACGCTTTCCAAGGCTATCATCCGCTAAAAAACGTAAAAACAACGAAATCTTCGGGTTATACGAATTTTGCCTCCACGTGGAATAAAAACTGAGTAAAATAGAACTTGTCTACATTTCCGATTTCTCAATTATTAAAGAAATGAAGCGAGATGTAGAGAGAACGATTTAATACTTGAAAGAGAACACGGGACAATGGCGACAGAGAAAAAGGTGAGAAGGAGGGAAAGCGATATCAGATAATGTTATCACACCCCCTTCGATTGATCTTTTGTTTACAATGAACTGAGCACAGTTCCAAGATGGTATTTTATGATATTTAACATGGATATCTTACGGATACTCAGCAGGTTCATTTGATAATGAGCACTATCAATCTTATCAGTAATACTAGATTAATGGCCCTGCTACGCAGATTAAAAAGAAATAGGTGAATAACACAACAATATGCAATATAATAACAATATAATAGCAATATAATAACAATATGCTAAGTCAAAAAATCGTACGTCCCAAGTCCTGGGAGACGCTCTGCCGGGTTGGGTGGGGGTAAGGGGGAGAACACCGCCCGCCCAGCGTTACCACCCCCTGAAAAGGGGATACCTACCTACTTACCCACTCTGATATTTTCGTCTTTAGATAGTTTGATGATGATGATGATGCTGATGATGGAAACTGAAGCTGAGTCCTAGGTACAGGGCCGCTGGGCGCCTGGCGCGCCGCGCCTCTTGAGAGAGCACTCTCCCACAGCGCGGCGCGAAATCACACAGTCCACACACACAGTCCCGTGTGTGTACCTACATGAAGAAGTCGCCAGCCGCGGACGCGTCAGGGTCATACGTGTGAAACGAACCCGAGCGCGCGGGCCACCAACGCGATTTGTTCTATAAGCGATCAAACTGTGCTGTTCTATGGTCATACGTATAAGCGCGGCACCGCGCCAGTCAGCACGTTTGTCGCGGCAAACCCTCGTGCCGCGTGGTTTGACTTTAGAACCACTTTCTCGCCGCGCTATCGCACTTTGTAGGATAACCTGCTTCTCTCGAGATTTACCGTTCTTCGTTGATGTTACCTTTGTGGTGATTTTATTCGCCTACTGAATTGTCAGCAAGTCTATAAGATGATTGATGATAATCCGCTCATTATAGCTTTTCCCAGTCAAATTAATACTTTCCCCAATTGATACTTTTCCCAATAAACTTAATACTTTTTCCATTCAAATTAATACTTTTCTCAGTCAAATTAATACTTTTCCCAACCAAATTAATACTTTTCCCATCCAAATTAATACTTTTCCCATCCAAATCAATGCTTTTCCCTACCAAAGTAATAATTTTCCCATCCAAATTAATACTTTCCCAACCAAATTAATATTTAAAAAAAAAATTAACCTCCTATATATCAAATGCTAACTAACCAAATTGATCTTAAAAAAATTAAGGAAATAGAACAACGCAAAGCTTGCAATCCAACGAATAATATATGTCTATTTTATTTTATTATAGAAAATGATTGGCAGAAAAAATATTGGTAGTTTATCATCTTAGTTGAAGTTTATTTTTAGTGTAGGTATATTAATTGTATAAACATACTACTTTAATGGCCCTGCTACGCAGGTTAAAAAGAAATAGGTGAATAACACAATGAGGGAGTATAATAACAATATGCAAAGTCAAAAAATCGTATATCCCAAATCCCCGAGGAGAGGACCACTTCGCTTGCCCTAGGAGACGCTTCCCCCCGCTGGGGCCCTCTCCCCTTCTCTGGCGGGGTCGGGGGGATCAGGTCGGTTGCCCTGGGAGACGGGGGCGAGAATTCCACCCGCCCGGCGTTACCACCCACTGAAACGTCGATGTACTCTGATAAGCTCGTCTTTATATAGTGTGATAATCATTCCATTTGTGAGACATTGTTTGTAAACAAAATAAAATCGACTTCAAATTAAGTGATGTATAATCAAAATAGGTAGGTAACTGGTTTGAATTTCTAATCAAACGTTAGTAATAAAAACATGTATTTTGGAAGGTAATTTCATGCTATGATCTAATCCTATTCTCATGCTGAAAATTTGTTCAACATAGTAAATTGAGAACTTTGTTCCGAAAATACATGCATTTTTCTCTTCCTAGGGCAAAAGAGGAACTTCACTAATACCGAATTCGGACACAATACCACTCAAATTCACGAGCTCCTGGGCGGCAGCACCTCCTGCGATATACTCGGCCTCCATAGTAGACAAAGCTAAACAGTCTTGCTTTCTTGAATACCACGAGATCGGGTTCCCATCTAGATAGGCAATAAATCCGCTTATAGATCTTCGTGTTTGACCTTCTGAAGTCTAAGGATAGCATCATCTTATTAAAACGATCGTTCCAGCATTTCGGTGGTCATATGGCGCTCTCTCAAGTATTTGAGTTTGTGACGAGCTGTTCATTTTTCACGGCAACTGAGAAAACTACTCTCACAGTTTGGATGCGACATACTGGAGCGTATGAAAATTTACCCCCTTCCTCCTTAGGTTCTTGGTATCCTCTTGCTACAAGTCGCGCTTTTCTTGTTCCATCTGATTTCAGAGTGAATACCCATCGTGTTTGAATAGGTATTATGCCTTTACGGGGTCGCTCGCGCTTCCAAGTACCCAGGCGCTGTTGAGAATCCAGCTCTCGTTGTACAGCAAGATTCCACTCGGGTGAATTGGTTGCTTCCTCAAAATTTTTCGGTACATTGGTACTTGAGGTGAGCATACAATAGGCTTCATAAACATCGTATCCTCCTAGGTAATTCGGTTGTGACACTACTCTTCCTGAACGAGTAACAGTTAGCTGTTCGTGTTGTGGTGAAGTCCGAGGACTCGGCGATGTTGTCGGGCTCTTCAAAGGGCTTGAGTACGACGGCGTTGACGTCTTGAAGATGGTGATGGAGTTGGCGTTACCACGGAACTAGAAAGAGGGGCTGGTCCTGCAGGAGTCTGATTGTTTTCGGGTATATCTACAAATCTGTAGTGCTCGACATTTTTCGGGGATTTGGTCTCGTTCGAATTTTGTAAGTATTCGAACACCTGCTCATTGAAAATTACATCGCGCGATTCCATAACCCTCTTCTCTTCGGGCAGCCAGATTCTGTAGCCACCTCCACAGTAGCCGCACATAACTCCTTTTATTGCTCGAGGATCTAGCTTTTTACCTTTAGGTAAACTAGTAACCCAGGCTCGACTACCGAATATTCTTAGTTTAGAAAGATCATTACGACCATTCCATATCATAGATGGTGTTTCACCTTTCTTGAGAGTAGAAGTCGGAGACCTATTCAACTCATATACGGAGCTCTTGATTGCTTCTCCCCAAAGAAACTTTGGCATACCGGAATCTATGAGTTTCGTTCTGACGATATTTTGTAAAGTTCGATTCATCCGTTCTGATTTTCCACAGCTTTGAGGACTGTAAGGGATAGAGTATTGAATTTCTGTTCCCTTCTCCTTGGAATTGGAATTTTTAAATCGATTTGAGCTGAATTCCCCGCCGTTGTACAGTCTGAATTTTTGAACTTTTATATTATGCTGGCGTTCCAGCATGTTGACGTAGTCAATCAAATTGTTCTCAGCTTCATCTTTGGATTTTAGGAGCCTGATGACGAGAAAGTGACTATAATCGTCTAGTATCACTTGGAAATACTTTTGTCCCAGATATGTTTCGGGAGTGAGGGAACCTGCTATGTCAGAGTGTATGAGTTCTCCGATTCGAGAAGTTCGTTTTTCCTTCTTAGCAAATGGCTGGCGTGTAGCTTTACCTTCAACACAAGATGAACAAGTTCCTTTCAATGTAGGAAGTCCTAGTTGCTGAAGTCCTTGGTTATTTAGGTGACCAAGTCGGCGATGCCTAATGGAATTTTCTTCTATGCTTGTAGTGTAACAGAGTTCTGGTGTATAAGTGACGTCTAGAGAGTATAACCCATTGACATGCTGACAACCTACACCTGAAGGTATGTTGAGAGCTGCGGATGAGCATTTCAGCCTTGTCCATGATAATGGTATGACCTTTCGATGTCAGAGTGTCAGCTGAAAGAAGATTATGTTTAAGGTTGGGAACTATCAATCCTTCTATCTTAATAGGTGTTCCTTGACAAAAGCAGTTGAGCGTCCCTTTTCTTTCGGCAACCATACATTCCCCATTCGCTATGTGAATCATAACTTTTCTTTCAAGTTGAACGATATTGGTCATTAACGGTTCTAGTTCAGCTTTTATGAGATTTGATGTTGCACCAGAGTCAATCAGAAAAGAATCGTGTCCATTACTAAGTTTGATTTGTGAAGCTTCCAAAGCAATAAAAACAACTTCCTTTGTTGTACCAGTGCTGTGATCACCTACCTGCGCATCAAAATGGTTGGATTTTAGGTTATTCTGATTGTTACTGTGGTGATTTTGCCCTCTACCGCGACCTCCTCGACTCCATCGTCCACGTCCACGGCGTCTTCTGTTATTTAAATTTCCCCTGAAAATTTGACTATTATTTTGGTGATATGTGGCTTTCAAAGAAAGTTCTTCGGTTTGTACGTTATTTCTGGTTTTTATTTTACTTTCTCCGTCAAGTAATTTAGCTTTCACGAAGTCCAATTTTCTGTGGCTTGTGTATCGAGCGCTGTGATAACTGTATCATAATCAGAGGAGAGGGATAGAAGCAACAGACAAATACGGTCAGTTTCCTTTAGTGTTGTCCCATACTCCTGTAATTCACGTACGACTGAGTCAAAATGTAATAAGTCATCTAATGATTCTCCTCTTCCAAGTTTCAGAATGAAAAGTTTGCGCCATAACGATAATTTCGATTATGTACTGTCACGCATCAGAACGGATTTCAAAGCGCCTATCATTCCTTTAGCGATGGAACAACCTTTTATGATGTCTAGATGTTTGTCAGTCTAGATGAAATGATCAACGTGTGGGTAATAAAGGTTTTTGCTCTCTATCATCTCTCTCTCACCGTATTATATAAGATACCTTTATGTAACTCTCGCTGTATTACGTAGTAAGGTGACTCTCCAATTGAAGGGTGCCAGTGGCAAAACGATTCAAGTGCCTGAGCGACAAATTTTCAGGAGAGAATAAAATGCGTACCTTAGCATCGATGAGTTGTAATTGAAAATCGTAGGTAACTAAGCCAGAACTTCACTCCAATAAAAAGTTTTGTAAACAAACGAACTCGTAACCAATGGTTCTCCGGGATGTAAGGAGGGGGAAATTGGCAGCGTGAGACGTGGTCTGGTGTCAAATAAATTCACAACTTTCCAAGAAGTGGTGAACAATTTTTATGAAAAATGGCAAAAATAAATTTCTTTAACATCGATCGGTTGTAAGTGAAAATCATTACAAATAACGCTGCAAATTCTTCCACTGGTGTTTATTATTCAATTGGCTTGCGTTCATGATTTGAATTTATACTAAGCATTGGAGTGTGCGTGTTTCATTGGTGATAGAGCGTTCATCGAATTTCAGGAGGCACACGAATATGATGAGCCCAAATAGGAATTTTGGTTGAGAACAGATTTACGTGCTCCATGCATATCTCCTGAAATTCAATAATCGCTCTATCACCTGTGAAACACCCTCACTCCAAAGCTTAGTAGAAATTCAAATCATGAACGCAAGCCAATTGAACAGTAAACCCAGTGTAAGAATTTGCAGCGTTTCATGCATATCAGAATACTTCAACCCGTGTATCGGCTACAAAGCCTCTTAGAAGTTCACTCCAGCATCCACATTACTACATCACTAGGTTACTGGCATCAAAACAAAAACAATAATAAACCAAAATAACGCAAATGTTGGCACCATAAATCGGGCCATTTGAGCTACGGATCTGGGAAAGGGCTCATTCGATTCCTCGTGGAAAGTTCTTCAAAAATAGTCCAAATTTAGGCCGCCGTGACTTTTTTTGAGGTTTTTAGGGATTTCGCAAAACTTTGACAATCCTTAAAGGGCACTTTAAATCAAGTGAGAGAGCTGGCTCAAGAATTGGGGCGTCGTCGGACCAACATGGATTTTTCCTGAAAATTTCAGCTTTTTTGCTTCAGCCGTTTGGGAGAAATCGTGCGTACGGCGGACGGACGGAAAATTGTTTATTGCAGATTCGGATTCCACACAATTTCAAACGTAAACCGTGAAATTTTCAGGGGAGGTTAGAATTTTTTTTCAAGAGTGATTACAATACGCGCTTCTTTTGTCTCACTTTTGGTTTATTATTCAATAATGAACCATTGTAATCGCTCTTGAAAAAAAAAAATGTCTAACCCCCTGAAATTTTCGGGAAAAATCCATGTTGGTCCGATACGCCCCAATTCTTTAGCCAGCTCTCTCACTTAATTTAGTGCCCTTTAAGGGTTTTCAAAGTTTTGCAAAATTCCTAAAACCCTCAACAAAAGTCAAGGCGGCCTAAATTTGGACTTTTTTGAAGAACTTTCCATGAGGAATCGAATGAGCCCCTTTCCAGGTCCGTAGCTCAAACCATTCCCAATTTATGGTGCCAACATTTGCATCCACATTCTGTACATCACTAAGTTACTGCGATCAAAACAAAAACAACAGCGTTATTTTTCATTTTTATTTTTAATCACAGTAACTTAGTGATGTAGTGAATGTGGATACCGGAGTGAACTCCTAAAAGGGTTTATAGCCGATACACGGGTTGAAGCATTCTGATATGCATGCTCCGTCTTATGAAATTCAAATAGAAAATTTTCAAACAGAATATTTTTCCATTGTAATCGCTTTTGAAAAAACGCTGCAAATTCGTTCCATGGGGGTTTATTATTCAATTTAATTAATTTGGCTTGCATTCATGATTTTAATTTCTACTAAGCTTTTGAGTGTGCCTGTTTCACAGGCGATAGAGCGATTATTAATTTCAGGAGATATGCATAGAGCACTTAAATCAGCCTCAACCAAAATACCTATTCGGATTGATCAGTTGATCATATTTGTGTGCCTCCTGAAATTCAATAATCGCTCTATCACCTTGAAACACGCTCACTCCAAAGCTTAGTAGAAATTCAAATCATGAATGCAAGCCAAATGAATGAAATTGAGTAATAAACCCCAGTGAAAGAATTTGCAGCGTTTTTCCTGTTGCTTTTCGGCGGGGGGTCCCATCGCAAAAACCTTTTCAAGGTTAAAAAAAATATTCGGTTGTTATCTAGAAAGGTTTGAGAACTACTGTAGAATGAAGAATGTTGTGGCTGACGGAAACAAGGCACAGTTGTGCGATTTAGTTGACGGAATCTCCCTGCCTCTATTGTGAACTTTCCAAGTTCATTTGTTGGGTTTGCACAGAACTCAATTCCCAGTTCTTTGGAGCTGGTTCTGCTCATCTCATAAAAGCTACCGAACCGTTGGCCCTTGCATGTGGCTCAAGGAAAGCCCTACATTTTAATTTTTTTAGTAGAATATTCTCGTTTCCCTTTTGGTATCCCCCGTAAGGACCTGAACTCCTCTAGGCTTATTTAAAATTTAAAACAGCGTTTCTCTGTATTTAGAATGGCATTGTTTATACGCTCGAACCGTTGATCCAATTTTATGCCGAAAGAGTTCAAGACATTCCTACACTCTAACTAAATTCCAACAAACAGAACTACGCCATATAACCCACAAGGAAATGGTGAAGTCGAACGCTGCAATGCCTTTATTCGGAAGGCCATTCTATTAGAACTGATAACCTACAATCTTTGCACTGATCAATGGGAAGAAGTACTCAGGCTTTACATTCAGCTCCATGTTCGGCAAAGCAAGTACGACCTATTAGCCGATGAGGTACTCGGTGGGGTAGCTCGAGTAGGTGATTTCCTACTTGAAGGAAATCCACATTATGCTTTCATCCGCCTTCAAGTTGGCAGGAAAACTACAGTATATTCTACAAGGGCAAATAACGATGATATTGTAGAAGAGGAATGAAGGAGTGAAAAATAAAAACATTACCTTGTGAGTAGTTTGAACGCTACGTTTTACTTCCTAAGACTTGATGTTGGTATATGTGACCTCTTCTCCAAATGCAATTTTGTATTATATGAAAAACCCTTTTTTTCAATTGTGATGGTATATGTTTGAAATTGTACCTAGATGGCGAGAGATACTTTTCATTATGTACAATTAAAATTTCAACATTTAAATTGAGGGAGTGTGTTAGATTTGTATCAAGGCGCCACCTTACGCTTTAATCTCGTCCACACTAGACGTTATTGGTAAGAATGGCACTTTGTCCCCGGCAGTGCACTAACTAGACCGAACCCTGCGTAGAGACGTACCTGGGTGATTCTTACAGAAAGGAGCAGAAGTGATGTTCAGACCAGTTGGGGCGCTCCAATAATGATTTGAGAGCTGGGGAAGGTCTTAAATTGTTGTATTGATTTTTTTCTACAACCTTTCCCCCCCTTTTGTTGTTATGTTTGTTCCTTCTCACAGAAATTTAACTAAATATAGTCAAATCGTCATCAACCTGTCCTGTTCCAAAGCGACCTTCACAACTTCAAGCTTGCGTTAAAATCTTTTCATTGTGAATTGTGATGATAATTACGTTTCTCCCACGTTGGCAAGATTCCTGGGATTCGTTTCTGGCCGATCAGATAAGTTCAGAACCCCTAGATAATGATGTCTGGACCGTACTGTGAGTGTTCCGAACAACGCCGTCATCGTCCTGTCCAATATCGGATTTCGAATTATCGCGGTCACCGGTGCATTTTAACGGTTTTTTTTTGCCACCATGTTCTTCGCGCGCTTATCGGCCTCTAGAAAAACCGCCAACCGTTTGAGCTCAGTCTACTTGTGTTCATCAGAGGGAGAAGACGTGTGCAGCAGCCTGAGCTGGTACTTGAATTTAATTTTTTCCAATGGCCTTTTTATCGTGCACCAAAAGGTCTAGCTTCTTTTTATTATGCCAATTTTGGAAAAAACTTACCGTATGGAAAAATACTTGAGAAAAAGCGACGATTCGTCATCAATCTGTCCTCTTCCAAAAGTTCGAGGACAGGAAGATGACGAATAGGACAGGTTGATGATGTATCTGTATTTAATATGCATATGCATGAGTCGCTACAGGCCGCATTTGTAGGTTTTTGTTCTAGATACGGATGGCTCCGAAGAAGAAGAAAGTAACGCCGGAGGAAAGAAAAATCCAGAAACGAATTGCCGAAAGGCTGCGATACGCCAGGTTGAAAAGCAACCCAGTAAAGACCGAAGAGCTGAAGATAAAAAATAAAGAAAAAAAGAGAGAAGAGAACAGATGAAGGCAAAGAGAAACCCATATCGGATATGACTAAAAGAGAACAGCGAGCACCTCGGAAAAATTGGAGACAAAATTCAAGGAACTACCGCCAGAGGAAGAAAATTGAAAAGAAAAGTATGGAAGCTGAAAACGGTCGGGACCATCCAGATTCAGCAGGACATTCAAGCTTTGCTGTCCAAAGTGACTCCCATCAAATCAAATCGGGGGGAAAAAAGGGGCGGAACAAATCGCAAGCAACTTCGTGCAAAAAATATGAAACTTCAGGAAGAAATAACGCGTCTTAAGAAGAAAGTTGCAAGAATGAGGATGAGCCTGATGAGGGAGAGGCAAAAGCCCAAAAAACGACTGAATGACTTTGAATTGCCAAACAAACGACAACCACATTCTGGAACTACACGATCAAAATTTAGTTAGGAAGAAGCTGCATTTTGGGGAGAGCCTGGTTCAACAATTACAAGAAAATTGGAGAATTTCCAAATCACCTTCAGGTTTTACTAAAGCCACTGTTGGAAATGCCAAGTGACTGAAGAGGCACGGACTGATGAAGGAAGTCAAATTTATACCATCAAAATGTTTGAGAAATGATGTCAGGAGTCGGCGACCAAAAAAACTTTTTTCACTTTTGAAAAACCACGTTTTCTTTCATTCAAACTCATTTTTCTACTAGAAAAAGACGTCCAATGCTATTTCTGTTTGAATGTCTTTTTCTAGGAAACAAATTAGTTTGAATGAAAGAAAACGTGGTTTTTCAAAAGTAAAATCGAGTTTTTACAAAGAAATTACAAAAACTATTGCAAAGGATTTCGCTAAAAAAAATGCCTGAGAGGATTGGGAGTATCACCATTCGATTACAAAAAATCATCATGTACAATACGAAACTAACTTGACCCGAATCGCCAAGTTTTGAAATTATGAAATACTCGATTTTGCTTTAAAAAAAAAAAAACAAAAAAAAAACCACGTATTCTTTCATTCAAACTCATTTTTCCCCTAGAAAATGACGTCTAAACATAAAAACGAGTGTACCGTTGGAAAGCTGAGTGTCTGGACAAGTTTTTCCCGAGGGGTGCTTGACGAATAACCTCCCTACAGATAGCGAAAAAAACGGAAGAAAAACTATGATTTTTAAGAAATTTTCCAAGGTTGAACTTTGGCCATTTTTTTCACCAATAAGGTCTGGCTAAAAAGATTGAATTTTATATCAGGATAATAACAAATTTCATGCTCTTTCCAATGGTCACCTTATTTTCTCGTTTAGACCAAAATTACGGGAGGTCTGAATAGTAAAAAAACCTTAGAAATTAAATTTTAAATTGCGGGAAAACGAAGCCTCTAAACGAAAAATGCTAGAAGACACTTTCGATTGCCATCTTTTTAAAAATTTCATTGAGGTGACAATGATTTATTTCAAGTTTCACGGGTAATGGGTTCACGGTTTATGTTTTCACTCTGGATTTCACTGTTTATTCTCTTTTCAATGAATTCTTGTTTTTGGTTTAGTTTTTTAATGTAAACTAGTCAACGATGCAATTTCTCATGATTATAGACACGCAACCAGCAATGGATGTACATTTAAATTACTGAAACTTGATAATAATTTATGATTTTGTACTTGCTATTTTGATTTCATTTTAAAAAAAAGTGCAGAAAAAATATGTTTTTTTTTTTTAAATCAAGTTTAACTACAAATTAATGGGAATCCAGGACAGGGTGATGATGCCAGGACAGGGCGATGACTAAATTCTGGAAGTCATCGCCCTGTCCTGGTGTCATCAACCTGTCCACCTAATATTTTATAAGTTAGATTTCCTTGAATAATAAAGGCGCTACTGTTTGGACTGGCGCCCAATTTCGATACATAAGACACAGAGAGCATCTGTAAATTTTTTTTGGTCCATTTGAGCACTTTTTCTGTATTCAACAATCAAGCTCGTAACTGACCCCTTCTGTGAGAATCACCCACCTAATGAAATGACTATTCAATAACGTTCGATAACCTTATATTTAAAATATTTATCTCAGAAACAGCTAAACGGATTCAATCATTTTCCCAATTCATGCAATTCGGACTTTCGAAACTTTTAATCTCGGGATATCTCTTTTGCTGTCTTAGAAGGTAACCAAAATTTTTGGCATGCATTTTTGCATCTTCCTTCTGGAATTTTTCAGTTAATTTGGAATCGCAAAGTTGATGTCTTAAGCCGCGTCTACACGATGCCGAATGGGTGGGCCCCCTCGTAGGATCCGCAAAGGTGAACAAGGGTGGACGCGTGGCCGACCTTGCGGAAGGCGACCCGAACGAGGGCGATCCGAAACCGACTCGTGTCGGTCCGGTTCAAAGGGTGCGGATCCGCATTAATAGTCTGGACGTGCCGATCACCCTCTGTCGGGTCAGCACGTCAGCAAGTCACAGCATTTCATCCGGAAAAAGTTGGCAAAGCCCACGTCGGTTTTATGCGCGTACTTTAATGCGTCCTCCTTATCAAGTATAACATCTTTCATAAATTCGGTGGCGCTGTATTTTTTCCTTCCATTTTTTAGGATGGACGAACCCAAAACCTTCAAAAATGCATGTTTTGGAAATGGGCTGAAATATAAAAGGGTGTTTTGGGACGTTTTACCATATTTCTGGTCTAGGTACACAGATGAAAAAACCTCCTTGTTTTTGAGAAAGATGGATGGTTCAGTGATGGAAGCTATACGATGATGTCAATATCAGACTCAACTCAAAGCGCTAGACCCAGGTAGTTTTTCTGTCAAATCGCTCTCAAGTCCCCTGTACATCTTTCTTGTGTTCTAGGAGTATGTTGCTGCTTTCCCCCGGACTACTGTTAAGTACGCTTAACTGTTTTTGTTTCATGCAAACAGCGAAACACTCATTTCGACGTTTGTGATAGCCGACACCATCTATCGGCTATCAGCGGAACAATCGCGAGAGGAGAGGCGAGGAGTGACTGGGGGGAAGGAGAGATAACGAAAACTTGCGACAAGCCCCTCTTCTTACCACTTTCTACCCAGCTCTCATCAGACCAGGTAATCCGTTCTTTCAATTTCTGTATTTGAATCAAATTGATATTAATATCCCAGATCCATCCTATTAACCGGAACTCCTTACCTAATACCACCTGCGGTGCTATCTTATAAAAATAAAAATATTAAAGGAATACCAAAACCTTTTCCACATCGTGGTTAATAGGAGCCCCATAGTAGTTCTTGGAGCAATAAATACATTTATTGAATAAATAACTATATCTATTTCCAAAACCTTGCGTATAATTATTTCTCGAACCTTATATATCTATATATAAAATAACCTAAGTAATTAATAAGGTTAAAAAAAAACGGAATAATATCAAGAATACGTAATCAAGTAAAGGTAGAATTGATATAACAATTCCTTTCAAGTATTACACGTTTAGTTGATTCTTTCACTGGAGTTTATTAATCAATTGGCTTGCGTTCATGATTTGAATTTCTACTAAGCTTTGGAGTGTGCGTGTTCCACAGGATAGGGCGATTATTGAATTTCAGGAGATATACATGGAGCACGTGAATCTGTTCTCGACCAAAATACCTATTTGGATTGATCAGTTGATCATATTTGTATGCCTCTTGAAATTCAATAACCGCCCTATCCTGTGAAACACGCAGACTCCAAAGCTTAGTAGAAATTCAAATCATGAACGCAAGCCGATTGAATAATAAACCCCAGTGAAAGAATTTGCAGCATTTTTTTATTGAACCTCAATACTCCCCCCCCCCCCCCCCACAATAAAAACATCTATAATTTATCAAGTCCTTTGGCACTCGTATTGCGTTAAAACTTCCCCAAATCCAAATTTAAACGATGTAGACAAAGGTAGACAGATGTAGAGGGGCACACAAATATCATCATCTGATCAATCCAAATAGGTGTTTTGGATGAGAACCGATTTACGTGGTCTATGCATATCTCCTGAAATTCGATAATCGCTCTATCACCTGTAAAACACGCACACTCCGAAGCTTAGTAAGATTCAAATCACGAACGCAAGCCAATTGAATAATAAACCCCAGTGAAAGAATACTTATTTACCCCAGTAATAATATTGAATAATAAACCCTAGTAATAATATTTAATAATATTTACCTATATATTATCAGAATGCTTCAACCCGTGTATCGGCTACTAACCACACTACAAGTATTCACATCGGCTATCACTCCAGTATCCACATTCACTACAACTCGACGCTATCGGCCGGACATCACTAGGTTACAAACAAACAATAGTAAACGAAAAAACGCAAATGTTGGCACCATAAATCGGGCCATACATCGGGAATGGTTTGACCTACGGACGTGGGGAAGGACTCATTCGATTCCTAATGGTATGTTCTTCAAATAGGAAAATATTTAGGCCGAGTGCGTACGGCGTACGGCGGACGGACGGACAATTTTTTATTGCAGATTCGGATACGTAAACAATCCCTTGAACAACCCTTTGAAACGTAAACCATGAAATTTTCAGGGGGGGTTAGAATTTTTTTTTTCAAGAGCGATTACAATGGTTTATTATTGAATAATAAACCAAAACAAGGCTACACCGTTTCAAATCCTCTTCACGACCGTAGAAGTCATCTTTCGGGTTTTAGTGATATAAATGCTGAATTCAAGCAGATATAAATGCCATCGAACTGTCGAAGTAATGAAAACCATTCAATCGTATGAGTGACAAAACCTACTCGCCTGCTTCTCCTGTTTTCTCTTCCCTAGCAAACAGGATGGAAGATACACTGAAAAAAAAAAAACAACACAAAAAAAAAAAAAAAAAAAAAAAAAAAAAAAAACAACAACTCCAACAGAACGAGGAAGGAAGTAGTAGTCTATCCATGGTACTCTTGCATAAATCACTGCACTTCCGGTCAAGGTCCCGCAGGATGACACCTGCCGGCCAGCGTCAGCTAGAGCAGCATGTAGTTTGAAAAAACCTGCTTTGGCGTCGACTCGAACCCTCGATCTCCAGCGTATGAGTCGAGTGTTTTACCTCGAGTAAAACTCAAGTAAAAACCTCTGCCAAGTGGGTGTGGCACATAGCTTCCTCGTATCCATAACATGAAGGTATAGATCATTGAAAATTATTATTGACTAAAGAACTTCGTTCAATTAGGCGAAGTATATGTTGAATTAGGGTAAATTTATTGTTATGCAGGAGCGTAACTTGAGAAAATAAAGGTAGACATGTTCAACTATTGAACAAACTATAAAGTATACCTAATAAGTCCGAACAATCCCTGAAAATTTCATCGAAATCAGTCAAGAACTCCCGGTGTTATGATTGTGGCAAGGATTTCACGTTTGCGCATGCGCAGAGGCTGCTATTGATCCGGGGGTCATGAAACTCATAGGGGACCATCTATACCCTAACCCGCACAATCCCTGAAAATTTCATCGACATTGGTCAAGAACTCCCGAAGTTATGCCCGTAACAAAGATTTCACGTTTGCGCATGCGCAGAGGCTAACAATGATCCGGGGGTCATGAAACCTATAGGGGACCCCTAACCCGCACAATCCCTGAAAATGTCATCGAAATTGGTCGAGAACTCCCGCAGTTATGCGCATAACAAAGATTTCACGTTTGCGCATGCGCAGAGGATACTATTGATCCGGGGGTCATGAAACCTATAGGGGACCATCTATACCCTAACCCGCACAATCCCTGAAAATTTCATCGAAATTGGTCAAAAACTCCCGGAGTTATGGGCGTAACAAGGATTTCACGTTTACGCATGCGCAGAGGCTACTATTAATCCGGAGATTATGAAACTCATAGGGGACCATCTACACATCAAACCAAACAATCCCTGAGAATTTCATCGAAATTGGTCAAGAACTCCCGGAGTTATGCGCGTAACAAGGATTTCACGTTTGCGCATGCGCAGAGGCTACTATTGATCCGGGGGTCATGAAATCTATAGGGGACCATCTACACCCCAACCCGCACAATCCCTGAAAATTTCATCAAAATCGGACAATAACTTCGTGTAGTTTTGCCCGTAACAAGGATTTGCTGACAGACAGACAGACACACAGACACACAGACAGACACGGAACCAAAATTGTTCAGAAAGGTCTAAAACGCAAAATGCGAGTGGAATTTTTGATTTTGGAGACAAAAAAATTTTCACATTCCGAAAGTGAAAACAATGCTTCCGCTACTTTAGTAGACTCGGAAGCAAAATGTTATACCCCTGTTTAATAAATGCGAAGTGGAGCAAAGCAATTCCAATGTTTGCGTTACTTTCCTCTAGTAGCAGCAAATTAATTATGCTTCCGAGTCTACTAAAGTAGCGGAAGCATTGTTTTCACTTTCGGAATGTGAAATTTTTTTTGTCTCCAAAATCAAAAATTCCACTCGCATTTTGAGTTTTAGACCTTTCTGAACAATTTTGGTTCCGTGTCTGTCTGTCTGTCTGTCAGCAAATCCTTGTTACGGGCAAAACTACACGAAGTTATTGTCCGATTTTGATGAAATTTTCAGGGATTGTGCGACTTGGGGTGTAGATGGTCCCCTATAAGTTTCATGACCCCCGGATCAATAGTAGCTTCTGCGCATGCGCAAACGTGAAATCCTTGTTACGCGCATAACTCCGGGAGTTCTTGACCAATTTCGATGAAATTTTCAGGGATTGTTTGGTTTGATGTGTAGATGGTCCCCTATGAGTTTCATGATCTCCGGATCAATAGTAGCCTCTGCGCATGCGCAAACGTGAAATCCTTGTTACGCGCATAACTCCGAGAGTTCTTGACCAATTTCGATGAAATTTTCAGGGATTGTGCGGGTTAGGGTATAGATGGTCCCCTATAGGTTTCATGATCTCCGGATCAATAGTAGCCTCTGCGCATGCGCAAACGTGAAATCCTTGTTACGCGCATAACTCCGAGAGTTCTTGACCAATTTCGATGAAATTTTCAGGGATTGTGCGGGTTAGGGTATAGATGGTCCCCTATAGGTTTCATGACCCCCGGATCTATAGGAGCCTCTGCGCATGCGCAAACGTGAAATCTTTGTTACGCGCATAACTGCGAGAGTTCTCGACCAATTTCGATGACATTTTCAGGGATTGTGCGGGTTAGGGGCCCCCTATAGGTTTCATGACCCCCGGATCAATGGTAGCCTCTGCGCATGCGCAAACGTGAAATCTTTGTTACGGGCATAACTTCGGGAGTTCTTGACCAATTTCGATGAAATTTTCAGGGATTGTTCGGACTTATAAGGTATATTTCATAGTTTGTTCAATAGTTGAACATGCCTACCTTTATTTTCTCAAGTTACGCTCCTGCATAACAATAAATTTACCCTAATTCAACATTTACTTCGCCTAATTGAACGAAGTTCTTTAGTCAATAATAATTTTCAATGATCTATACAGTCATGTTATGGATACGAGGAAGCTATGTGCCACACCCACTTGGCAGAGGTTTTTTACATATACCTATATATCATAAATCGTAGTGGGCATCTAGAGACTCAGTCATACTAGACGATAGTCCCTTTATATTTTGCTCCTGAGTCTATCCATTGGTATAGGAAGGTTTGTTTTCGCTTTTGGGGGCAATCAAAAAAGTTTTTCTCCAAAATCAAAATCTCCACTCGCATTTTGCGTTTTGATACTGAACAAATTTTTGTCATGTCTACCATTATCACTTGTCCTCCTTGATCTCCTAGGTAATCCAACGTGCTCATGCTCCAATAGTCGTCAAACTGGCACTATATAAAGTTCGACTGCATAACTTTCGACCAACATCGAGGCCATATTGTACTATAGTGTACCCTAGAGGGAAATCAGTGGCCAGAAAACTTCGAATAGTTTAAATAAAGTTTAAATAGAACTCTCAAATTATTTCACAAAGGTTTAATATTTTCAAACCCCTACCCCTCCCACCATCAACTCAATTTTTCTTGAATGCCAAGTCGTCAAAACTAGGAAACAAAAATTGGTATTTAAAAAAAAAGAGTTCTAAATCCATTTTCTTCAACATTTTTACCCTTAACATGAGATTTTTCAAGACAGTTGAGCGCAAACTGGTGTCGGATCAATTGATTTAGCGTCAAATATTTCTTGAAACTGACTTTACACTCGCCTAGGTCAATGAAAACATCGAAAAATCAGGTTTTTGACCAGTTTGACCACACACCTGTACGTGTAAAGATATCAAATCGGCTAATATATTACTGAACTGTGAACAGACATTGATGATTTTGAGTCTACACACCTTAAAAAATATATGACAAACTTTTGGAGGGTTTTTCTAATTTTTTTATTCATTTATTTTATTTTATTTTTTCAATGCTCGCTACTCGATTAACAATTCATATTATTGAAAATAATAAAGCTAAGAAGAAGAATAGTTAATATTTTTAAATTTTATGGTATTTTAGATTAATGTTATAACCAGAACAATTTCAGTGTACGGTATGTGAGATAAGTTGAATTTCATTTTGTTTTAATGTTATTATCAGTTTTAGACAACGTAATATTTATAAATATTCTGATTGCCCGTAACCGTAGAGTGTGCAGGCTTGGGAGGGACGAAACGAAAGTTGTTCAAAATGGTCTAAAACGCAAATTGCGAGTGAAAATTTTAATTTGGAGGAAAAAAATTGTGAAAACAAGGCTTCCGCTTCCAACACGTAGACTCGGGAGCAATGCAATACATTGACTTCCGAAATGTTTGGGTTTCTAAGAAAATCGTCGCGAGACAAATCCGAAAAAAAGGTTTGACAAACTAAGAGGAAAAATACTCGAATAAAGAAGAGACTGGTGAACTGAGCAGAGCGCGTCACGTCCGCTTAACGACTTCCAGGTTCCTGAACGGGGCCTCTGCGGGGAAGGATCCTTGGACCTTCTGATAGCAAACAGCACCTTCAGTTAGAACCAGTATTTCCTCCGCCGTCGTAGCAACTGCACCGCGTTCCTCTCAACACACACTTCTGCGACTGGCTTTGTTCTTGCCAATCCGCTCGGTGATTGTGGGCAACGCTCGTCTTCAGTATCGTGAAAATTTCATTAAAATATGTACTGGTGGTTGTGCGCGTTGGCTGCCGTCATCGCTCGAGTCATTTCTCTCCCTGCCGGAGCTACCGGTAAGTTCATTGCATGGTTTTCGTAAAGGTAAATTTTAATTTATTTTTATTTCTTTACATTTTAAAGGAAACAGAATAAATTTATTCAGTCCATATATTACAGAATCCATATTTACCCTTAAGTGCGGGTAAATGTTAGGATTTACCAGGAGGCTTGGCAAAAGCTGTAACAGCTATTATTTCACAGAGGTTATTATTTCATTTCAATAACAGTTATTATTTCAATCAGAGGTCGTGATTCGGTCCTTTGTTAAATCCTGTAATTTTTCTGCAGGGAAATCGGCACATTCACCACAAACAAATTGGTGAAGGTTCGAAGTTCCTCATTTTCAGAGGGTTTTTGGGCGTCTACCAACTTGGTCAGTTTAGCCTGAGATGAACCAACTGTCCAACGCTAGGTGCCTGTTTTTTGGACGTTCCACTGAAGCAAGGCTTCGTCAGTAAAAGGACGACTGTCAGAGTAGGTCTATGTTGGTGACTATGTGTGTGTGTGTGTGTGTGTGTGTGTGTGTATAAAAAATTTTGTCGAGGGTGCCCAGTTTGCAATTTTTTACTGATTTCATGATTATTTTTCTATTCCATCCCACTTTTATCCTAGTTATGCAGCGAACCTCAGAAATTTCGCTTTTAACGACAGCAGGGGCATGAAGAAGAGAAGGTAATAGCCAATCCTTTCAATCGCTGCTCAACCAATCATTTTCAACCGTTTCGTCTTTTTTTTTTTTAATTACGATTTTGGTTTATTATTAAATAATAAACCATTGTAATCGCTCTGGAAAAAAAAATTCTAACCCCCCTGAAAATTTCATGGTTTACGTTTCAAAGGGTGTAGAATCCGAATACCTATGCAATAAAATTTTTCCGTCCGTCCGCCGTACGCCGTACGCACGATATCTCTGAAACGGCTGGAGCAAAAGATCTGCAATTTTCAGGAAAAATCCATCTTGGCCCGACGACGCCCCAATTCTTGAGCCAGCTCTCTCACTCAATTTAAAGTGTCCTTTATGGGCTGTAAAGGTTTTGTAAAATCCCTAAAAACCTCAAAACAAGTCGAAGCGGCCTAAATTTTTCTCTATTTGAAGAACATACCATCAGGAATCGAATGAGCCCTTCCCCACGTCCGTAGGTCAAACCATTCTCGATGTATGGCCCGATTTATGGTGACAACATTCGCGTTTTTTGGTTTATTATTGTTTGCTTGTAACCTAGTGATGCCGATAGCGTCGAGTTGTAGTGAATGTGGTTACTGGAGTGATAGCCGATGTGGATACGTAGTTTATAGCCGATACACGGGTTGAAGCGTTCTGATATGTATGAAACGCTGATAATATATAGGTAAATATTATTACTGGGGATTATTATTCAATATTATTACTGGGATAAATAAGTAGTCTTTCACTCGGGTTTATTATTCAATTGGCTTGTTTTAAATAGAAACGCAATACTAGTCTTTTTACATAAAAAAAACGCTGCAAATTCTTTCACTGGGGTTTATTATTCAATTGGCTTGCGTTCATGATTTGAATTTCTACTAAGCTTTGGAGTCTGCGTGTTTCACAGGATAGGGCGATTATTGAATTTCAGGAGGCACACAAATATGATCAACTGATCAATCCAAATAGGTATTTTGGTCGAGAACAGATTCACGTGCTCCATGTATATCTCCTGAAATTCAATAATCGCCCTATCCTGCGAAACACCCTCACTCCAAAGCTTAATAGAAATTCAAATCATGAACGCAACCCAATTGAATAATAAACCCCAGTGAAAGAATTTGCAGCGTTCTTTAGTTGATCTTACTTTTCAAACAGAGTAAGAAATACTGTATACTTCACAAGCATCCAACATAAAAGGGAGTTTTCATGAGGAATAATTTTTTAGTCGATAATCGACCCCCATAAAGAATAAAGTTTCTGACGTGAGGGCCTCACTATGCTCACTTTATTTAGTTTTGGGAGTTGAGAGAGCAACCCTGGATAGAGCCAATTTGAATTGAGCATGGAGGAACTGAACGCAATCAAGAGAGTTTGTCGTTTTATAATTAATCTGTACTTGAAATCGTGGTTCCTACCCCCAATCGCCACAGCTGCTCCACACTATGATTTTCTCTTTCTACAAAAGTTGATAAAATACAAAGATGACGATGCAGAAGTCAGTGAAATAACTGCTAAAAAATTGTCCAACCACCTATGGCACCTATCTCCTGAGGTCTCAATGTTTTCTTTATTTGACCGGACGCTTCCGACCGAAATTGAAACTAAAATCATGGAGGTCCTAACCACCGCAGGTGAACCATACGAGACGATGTGTCGTCAATCCGAAGGAGTTCCCCGAATTTTTTAACAAACAGTTCCTCTAGTTCTTCGGCAGATTCCCCATCAATTCCAGCTTTCTGCAAAAACCCCTTTGCGTTGGATTGATGATGCTGACCATGTGAATGCCTGTGAAAAGTTGAAGAAAACTGCTGTCGTGAACGACACAGCTGAAAGGGGAATCAAGATTGCCGTAGATTACAATTCCGTCCTCACAAAAAATGAAGATGAGAAGCATTACATTCTTAATCGGTTCTCAACCAAAATACCTATTTGGATTGATCAGTTGATCATATTTGTGTGCCTCCTGAAATGCAATAATCGCTCTATCACTTGTGTAACACGCACACTCCAAATCTTAGTACAAATTCAAATCGTGAACGCAAGCCAATTGAATAATAAACCCCAGTGAAAGAATTTGCAGCGTTTCATGCATATCAGAATGCTTCAACCCGTGTATCGGCTACAAAGCCTTTTAGGAGTTCACTCCAGTATCCACATTACTACATCACTACGTCACTAGGTTACTGATATCAAAACTAAAACAGTAATAAACCAAAATAACGCAAATGTTGGCACCGTAAATCGGCCCGTAGATCGCGAATGGTTTGACCTACGGACCTGGGGAGGGTTTCATTCGAATCCTCGTGGAGCGTTCTTCAAAAAGAGTACAAATTTAGGCCGCTTCGACTTTTTTTGAGGTTTTTAGGGATTTTACGAAATTTTAACAACCTTTAAAGGGCATTTTAAATTAAGTGAGAGAGCTGGATCAAGAAATAGGTATTTTGGTTGAGAACAGATTTACGTGCTCTATGCATATCTTCTGAAATTCAATAATCGGTCTATCACCTGTGAAACACGCACCATCCAAAGCTTAGCAGAAATTCAAATCATGAATGCAAGCCAAATGAATAATAAACCCCAGTGAAAGAATTTGCAGCGTTTTTGCATTGTAATCTTTTTACTACCGGTGAAGGGTAGAACCCTTTTAGAAACGTCTCGCAAAAATGGGAGAAACTTGTCTTCATTTTTGTGAGCCCCCTTCCAGCAATAATAGTCCAGGTGTGACTGCAGCATATCTTTTGCATCTAACCAGGTGTCGGCCGAAAACTAACGATTCATAATAACATCAGATAAGCCATAGTTATCAAAATTAAGATTATAGGATAAATAGCAAAACGCAATGACGCTCACTAAAAGTAGATTCGATTATAAATTTAGAGAGGAAGGGGATAATCAAAGTCGACTTTTGTGCGCATTTTCTTTCTTAAAAAGGGTGCGCCGTATTTTGGACTGAAATCCGATTTCAGTGGGTCTTATGTTTCTTTAAATCGGCTGCAGGAGCAATTAATGTGGTCAACCCAGAAAATGGATTTCACCATGTGAGTCATATTAGTGAAAATCTATGAGTCCCACATGTGGTTTGCTACCATACTACCTGCTCATTTTGTGGGATTTCAGTTTTTTTCAGCATATTTTGTGAAAACGAATGATGTGAACTGATAAGTTGCAGTGAGCGTTCAAAGCTCACTCTGAATCCCAAGGAGTCAACAAATTTTTAATTTTGGTTTATTATTCAATAACAATAACAATTATGGTTTACTATTCAATAATAAACCATTGTAATCGCTCTGGAAAAAAAATTCTAACCGCCCTTGAAAATTTCATGGTTCACGCTTCAAAGGGTGTAGAATCTGAATCTATAATAAAAATTTTTCCGTCCGTCCGCCTTACGCCGGACGCACGATTTCTCCCAAACGGCTGGAGCAAAAGATCTGAAATTTTCAGAGAAAATCCATCTTGGTCCGACGACGACCTAATTCTTGAGCCTGCTCTCTCAATTTGAAGTGCAATTTAAGGGCTGTTTAAGTTTTGTATTCGAAGAACATACCATAAGGAATCGAATAAGCAACTCCCCAGGTCCGTAGGTCAAACCATTCCCGACGTATGGCCCGATTTATGGTGCCAAGATTTGCGTTTTTTGGTTTATTATTTTTTGTTTGTAACCTAGTGATGCCGATAGCGTTGAGTTGTAGTGAATGTGGATAGTGGAGTGGTAGCCGATGTGGATACATGTAGTTTATAGCCGATACACGGGTTGAAGCATTCTGATATGCATGAAACGCTGATAATATATAGGTAAATATATATTCAATATCATTCCTGGGGTAAATAAGTATTCTTCCATTGGGGTTTATTATTCAATTTGCTTGCGTTCATGATTTGAATCTGTACTAAGCTTCGGAGTGTGCGTGTTATGTGAGTGCATAGAGCACGTGAATCGGTTCTCGACCAAAATTCCTATTTGGATTGATCAGCCCTTAAATTGCACTTCAAATTGAGTGAGAGAGCAGGCTCAAGAATTAGGTCGTCCTCGGACCAAGATGGATTTTCTCTGAAAATTTCAGATCTTTTGCTCCAGCCGTTTAGGAGAAATCGTGCGTCCGGCGTAAGGCGGACGGACGGAAAAATTTTTATAGCTGATTCGGATTCTACACCCTTTGAAACGTAAACCATGAAATTTTCAGGGGGGGTTAGAATTTTTTTTTCCAGAGCGATTACAATGGTTTATTATTGAATAATAAACCGAAACCGCGGCACATTATTTCATTGGGGTCTATTATTCAATTGGCTTGCGTTCATGATTTGAATTTCTACTAAGCTTTGGAGTGTGCGTGTTTCACAGGTGATAGAGCGATTGTTGAATTTCAGGAGGTATGCACAGAGCACGGAAATCTGTTCTCGACCAAAATACCTATTTGGATTGACCAGTTGATCATATTTGTGTGCCTCCTGAAATTCAGTAATCGCTCTATCACCTGTGAAACAAGCACACTCCAAAGCTTAGTAGAAATTCAAATCATGAACGCAAGCCAATTGAATAATAGACCCCAATGAAATAATGTGCCGCGGTTTCGGTTTATTATTCAATAATAAACCATTGTAATCGCTCTGGAAAAAAATTCTAACCCCCCCTGAAAATTTCATGATTTACGTTTCAAAGGGTGTAGAATCCGAATCAGCTATAAAAATTTGCACTTTAGGATGCTCACACTAAGTGAATTAAATCGAGTGGCTTGGTTCTCGTCAGACTTCTAGTCAGATCCTCTGTGTGGAGAAGCTGAACGACATCCTCATTTACATGATATTGTAGCCTCAAGAGGTGATGCATGGCTTGGCTTTGAATGACCTCATTGACAGATATATTAGCACCCTTTATCGCCATATGAGGGTTTTTGACT
Organism: Creontiades dilutus; assembly: GCA_031894815.1. Classification (NCBI taxonomy): domain Eukaryota; kingdom Metazoa; phylum Arthropoda; class Insecta; order Hemiptera; family Miridae; genus Creontiades; species Creontiades dilutus. Next base: position 126,774 of record JAVIWC010000741.1, on the reverse strand, counting down.
GAGAAGCACATGCCCGCATGTTCTCAATCCACGTTGTTCTTCCTGCTTCCACCAATGCATCCAACTGGTGCTGCCATGAATCCAGCTCCGTAAGGTTCCCTCAAACCTGCAGCGATAACGATCTGCAACTTTTTTAGGCTCCTAAGCCAGGAGAGACATTTCTCTGAACAGCCTCGAATATTTCAAATTGAACGAAAAATAACGTAACTTTCTTTTCAAAATAAATTGAAATTAAGTAGCTAGCGGTGTTTAAAACTGGAAATTCAGAATGATAACTGCCATGTACTCTGCCATTAATTTGGCATACCCAGTAGAACCCAGTAGAGGATCTCCGATCGTCGAGACAAGATCCCCAGTCAATATGAAGTGTGTGGAGTCACTTGCAGGTTCAGCAATTTCGATTGTTTGCTACGGAGGAATTTCTACGGATCTGACGCCTGTCCCAATCTCCTTTAAAGCTGAAATCTCTAGAAAATGACACCCTACTTGCCTATGTAAGTAAGAACCTCGAAAAACCAGGTTCGGAGCACTTTTTCTTCCAGTTTTTGGCCCCCAGCATCTTTGGTTCTAATGGGATCGGGCATTATAAATTTTGAAGCTATGCAGCTTGAAAATTAAATTTTTAAAGTTTGAAAGGGGGTCGGAGGTTTTAAAATTGTTTAGTTACACAATAACAAATTCTTATTGTTAACAATCAATAAACTAAGTGAAGAACTGACGCAAATTACACTTTATAATTTTGATTGTATCTAGTCGCTCAACTCATAACTTGCTAATTGCTCACCTTCTAATTCTCCTCTTATCACTTCTAATTTTCGTATTGGCAACATGTTCAAAATCCTCGAAATTTAGCCGTTGGAATTTTTGGTCTTATCGTTCCAAAGGCTCAATATAACCAAAGGTGACCATATTTGTAATGACCTCAAAGCGGGACACACATTATGGTGGTCAGGGGGTCCCCCCCCCCCCCCCCAGATATCACGTGAAAGATATTTTCTACATTGACACAACTAAACGTCCTAAACTCATTATTTTATCTATTTGAGCACTTAAATTTACAGAAATAAGCATAGGAAAAACTTTACTGTTTTGGTATTAATAGTAGCACAATTACACTAATTGGACCATCAGTTAAATTAATTTATCAATAATGAAATAAACAAAAAAACGCATTTAACAATTGAAAATATTGTAAGTTACACAGTAAAATCAACTGAATGTACTGTCCGACCGGGAGGAGAAAAGTTTTGGAAAACTATGTAGACAAATTTGTGAAACATCTTACTTTACCAGACTTGTAAAAAGGTTAATTGGCAAATTGGTAAAGTATAAATTGTCAATGCAATCTAACACATTTCAATATAAAAATAAAAACAAGAGTACGGTATGTTCACTGGCCTACACGTTCACTTATTGGCATACTTTTTTTATGAGTGTACGACTACAAGGAGAGCTGGTTCTCCTTTCATTTTGTCATGAAACTTTAATATACAAGGAACCAAATAAACAATACGTTCAAGTCGTGCAAGTGTGTGCAATTTCCTTGTTGCTTTTATATTTATCTTGTGACGGAGTCAGTCAAGAACATTTTATTTCAGTATATAATATTACATAATATTTAAAGCGGGACGTTTATTTGTTTATCCGGCCAAAGCGGGACATAATAGCGTCCCCCGAGTAAATCTGGGGACAGCGGGACACTAACCTAAAAAGCGGGACTGTCCCGCCAAAATAGAAATATATATTAGATATATTGCTATTTCACTGCTTAATTATTTACATTTTGACTCACCGCATTAAGGGAAATGATGAATTTGTCCTGCGGTACCAGCTTTCGTATCCTACGTACATCCTCACTCAATTCATAAATACGGTTTTACCGTCTTGAATAAGGTTTCCCTTATCACTCCGATGATAGCAAAATGTTGGGTTGAAGACAGAACATTACTTCTCCGTGGTACAATGCCGCGACTATATCCGTCTACCACAACTTCTCCATGCATGTTGCGGCTGTTGGGTATTATTTTATATTTTCTATTATTTCTCCCTTACTTATAAGTAACATTTTATTAAAAATTTTTGTTTTCATATTTCGATTTGTTTATTCAAAAACCAAGTAAAATGAATTTTGAATATTTTTCGGAAATTACGTTGGAATTTCGGAAATTGCGTTGGAGATTTAGAAGGATAGTGCAGCCTGCTTTTACCTTTCCGCTTCCGCAGTTGCTTGCAGCTTAATTTGTTTCCTCGCTTTTCCTGTTTCGGTTTTGGTTTGCATTTAATTATTGATACGTCTATCTCAAAAAATGTGCGGTAATACCTTCTAACGTTCATACGCGTCGTTTTTCGATTAGGATTGATTGCGTTTACCTCTATAATCAGCAACAAATTAGAAAGCTTTTGTCACTCCTGTAAACCCTGGATTGAATCAGAATATTTGATACAGCATCTACAATGTAAGTCACCCCATTTATTTACCATCTATTCTCACTCCTGCGATTACTAGCGGAATCAGTGTTATACCGTAAAACATATCTACTTTAAGTACTTCTAACTACGTACTTCTCTATAAGAGCATAATCGGCGCATTTCGACATCATAATATATACACAATCTATGATCTACTTATTCATACTTTTACTACTACATACTGTACATTTATACTACATTCAAACAACTTTGAAGTAGCTAGGCGGGCCTACGTTTATAGTTGGACTTCCACTATACATCAGTTGTGAGCGGGCCTACAACACAAGTGAATACATTGACTTACGTAAAAATTTAGCCGTATATTTTAATTATTTAAAGCAATACATGTTCATTCAACATCTGGTTTTAAGTGACATCTAACTATTTACCACACTGCGATGAATTTGAGAAGATGGTGATAAACGTAGGGTTTAGAACACCACACTAAAGCCCCCCTTGGTTTAAAAACAGGAAAACACACGTTCACTCATTTGCATACTTTTTTGATGAATGTATGTCATTAGGAGAGCTGGTTCTCCTTTTATTTTGTCGTGACACTTTAATTTACTAGGAACCAAATAAACAATACGTTTAAGTTGAGTATTAACCATATACAATTTCTTTGTTGCTTTTATATTTACATTGTGAAGGAGTCAGTCAAGAACATTTTATTTCAGCATACAATATTACCTAAATAATATTTAAAGCGGGACATTTATTTGTTTGTCCTGCCAAAGCGGGACATAATAGCGTCTCCCGAGTAAATCTGGGGACAGTGGGCCACTAACCTAAAAAACGGGACGGATGGTCACCCCAACTAGGCAGATGTTCCTCTCTTACATTTCTGTTCACCCATTTCTTCACTACCCTCCATCGTCCCTATTTCTCAATTTGCCTCTTCGATTTTACAAATCGAATCTAAGTTGTTATCTGACTAAGTTATTGTTCAACTGATTTCATGACTCCTAGATACAATAATTTCTGTGTGCGATTTTTCCAGTCATCTTAATCTCAATTTTGTTTTGTTGCAGGTAAGTGTTACGTTATAGTAGAAAGCAGATGCTGCTGATGCCTTCTATACTGGTGAATAGACGTTGTTAAAAACAATTTATCAAAACGCAGTCTATAATAATATCATACTATAGAATAATGATATTACACTATTATTCTATATTATAGAAGTTGCATACTGTGATTCAACCTGGATATTACTGAAAGGAAACAGATTGAATTGCACCACGAAAAAATTAAAATACAATAAACTGCACCTATCAAATAATTATTTCTTCATTAACAAAAATCTACTAGAGGCTGGGAATAGATTCCAAATGTTTCTCTCTTCACTCATTAGATTATCAATAATTATTAAGTACATCACCAAAATAATACAGTTTACAATACACAAGTGTTAAAAATAATCAGTTATTTCTAAATATCATCAAATAAGTACATACAAAAAATACACTGCCAAGGACACACCAGTTTCCTCGTTACAATCAAAGTGACACCATTATAAAATAGAAAATAAAAGAAATCTTCAGATGAAAGATGTTGAGGTAATTGGTCAAACTTCCTAAAGATTCGTTGTAAAATTTTACAGACTGAATAAATGTAATTACTTGAGAAGAAAGGTGATTAGTATTTAAAAATCGTTGGTGTGCGACAGCAAGCCGGAAAATGTAAGGGTTATAGTATCACAATTCCAGCCCCCCCCCCCCCCCCCCCCCCCCCCCTCAAGTAGGCACTTATAGATGTTTATCTAATTAAGTGCACATTTTTATTGACACGTGGTTCTATTCTGCGGAAGACTAGGTCGTTGACCGATAAAGGAATAAACTTACTTTTTCTGTCCTTCCACATCATACCGTCCATCATAAGCAGAAATCTCATTATTGACTCGGGGTTGTCAGTGTTAAACCACGGAAGTTTTTCGATTGCGTCTTCTACTTGTTTCGGAAGTTCTAACATTTCCATTTTTTGCATTTTTTGTGGCGTCCGCGAACTTTGTTGCGTTATGGATTCTACTAACATTTCATTTAATTTTCTTTGTTGTTCCATCAATTCCATAATTAACTCATTTGATTCGGTTGGTGGTGTTGTCGGTTTTTCTACGATTTGCGGTTTCGGGGTGGGTATTTGCATCTGTTTTATTAGTTCCGTTATTTGTGTAACGTTTTGATGCGTTTGTTTTTGTATAGTTTTCAAATTTTCCGCCATCTGTTCTCTTATTTGTGCGAACATATCGTCTTGACGTTTTTCTAGGTGTTTCCGGAGTTCTGTCAAAGGATCTTCGGTTCTTTGCGGAATTTACGCGGTTTCTAGTTTGCATTGACTGCATTTGAATAGCGTCTTTCTTTCCGACGTTAATTTGCGGTAATTTTCGTATGTATATTCCGCTCATTGTTCGTCTAATATTTTATTGCACTTGGTGCAGAAGATCGGATTATTTATTTGGTTCTCCGGCAGAGGAGATCCGCAGTTCTGACAGGACGCGGGGTTATTTGATGCCATGTTCGAGTTGATTTTTATAATGGTCGTCGGAATCGTTGGATACTTATCAGTTGACACGGCGTCGACGGGCTTGTTTGGCTAAGTTCGGGTTAGGTCGTCGTTCAAGTTGTGTCTACGGTCAGCGGTTGTTATGGTTCTGTACGCAGTTTTCAAGTGACCTTATGCTATTTATTCATGCACAGAGGGATACTGGAATATTCCAGGTACTGGGGAGTATTCAGGTTCAAGTTATCAGGTCTATTTCAAGACAGTGGAAGCTCTTTTCTTTTTTTTCTGGTTTAAGATGCGGATTTTATTCTGGTATTTTACTTCTGGGACAATTAGGGTCCGTTTTAGAACTTTTAGCTCGCTACCATGTAATACTTAAAGGAATTGTTAAATCAATTCTACCTTTACTTGATTATGATTTCTTGATATTATTCCCTTTTTTTTACCTTAATAATTACTAAGGTTATTCTATATATAGATATATAAGGTTCAAGAAATAATTATACGCAAGGTTTTGGAAATAGATATAGTTATTTATTCAATAAATGTATTTATTGCTCCAAGAACTACTATGGGGCTCCTATTAACCACGATGTGGAAACGATTTACGTATTCCTTTAATATTTTTATTTTTATAAAATAGCACCGCAGGTGGTATTAGGTAAGGAGTTCGGTTAATAGGATGGATCTGGGATATTAATATCAATTTGATTTAAATACGGAAATTGAATGAACGGATTACCTGGTCGGATGAGAGCTGGGTAGAAAGTGGTAAGGAGAGGGGCTTGTCGCAAGTTTTCGTTATCTCTCCTTCCCCCCCAGTCACTCCTCGCCTCTCCTCTCGCAATTGTACCGCTGATAGCCGATAGATGGTGTCGGGCACCTGTGAAACACGCACACTCCAAAGCTTAGTAGAAATTCAAATCATGAATGCAAGCCAAATGAATAATAAACCCCAGTGAATGAATTTGCAGCGTTTTTTATTTATTTTTTTCGAAATTCCTAATTCTGAAATCTGCATATCTTGAAACGTTTTGAGGGGGAATGGATGTTGTTCTTAAATCTTTCCTAATAAAACAAAAATCGAAATCTTAAAAATATAGAATGAAGGAGTGTAATCTTTTTTTTTATTTTTTTTTTATTCAGATGGAAATTATTTTCATTCGGGTTGCTGTAAGATCATCCGTTTGCTCACCATTCGAAAAACTGCACCGTTTGAATTTGCAAGTGGGGTGTCAATATCTGGTAATTATGGTTGAGCAATCGGATGGGATAGGTTTCAGAATCGTAGACATTCACCCTTAGAAAATAACTCGGAATTTGAAGTTAAAAGTAATCCCACAAACCTAACGATGACACGAACCATCGCGACTTATTCAAACTGTTCTCGAAAACAGCAGAAACCTTCCGAGAACTCCAACTATCAAGGGGCCCCTCTCCATTTTATCAATCTTCTTCTCTCTGAACGACATACCCAGCGACAATCGTCAACAAAGGCTCGCCGTTTTCAAGTTCATCTCCCGGTTTAGGCAATTAGGCATCGTATTTAATTTTTTTTTTTTGTTTTTTTTTTTTTTTTTTTTACAAAGAACGTTTACTTTTACCTTCTATATTCATTTATATTTCAAACCTCATTATTCGAATTATATTCCGTGTTATTATAAAGTCAATTCATTCATTTCTAGCCTTTAATCACATTCACTTAATTTTCTATTCTTACAAATCCTATACTGCAACTTTTATTCTTTAAAGAACATCAAAACATATCGAATAATAAACAGTTGTGTTAAAATAGCAGCTTTTATTTATTTTTTATTCTTAAATCTCGTTGAAGTTGAGTTGGATTTTCGCGAGTCTGACAGTCCAGTTCTTGTAGTCCGGTGATCCGCGTATAGGGGCTAACTGAAACGGAAATAATAAACCTTATTGTAACAATTTACAGGGTTTTTTGTCAAAACTTTGCCAACATTGCTCATTTTGGCTCAACTTAGACCCGTATCTTCTTGTACCTTCTTGTCCCAATTGAGTTGGCGAGTTTAATGTAAACGCGGGTTTTTCCCGTCTCGTTGAAGCGGTGATTCACGGCTTGTGCTCCTCTTCCGTTTTATTAGATAAACGAAGGAGACGGTTGCTCGCAGCGCGTCGCAGTTCTGCACACAAATTACCTCGGCCGAACCCACATGGCCCCTTCAATGGAACTGACCCTCGATGTGGGTGTTGGTGACGTAGATCACTTTTCCTAACCACTAGGTACTCTAACCATTAAATTCCAGATTCTTCTGATTTACGTATAAATTATGTTTACCCTCCATAGGTAACTTTTATAGGTAACTACATAATTTCTAGGTTCGATTCTACAATTTCCTACAAAAAATCCGTCCCACTCTTGTTTAATCATGTGCAATAATAAGTCTTTGTAATCGTGCAGCAACATTTTTTGCAATCCTTAAATAGCCGTAAAATCGGTGTAAAAAAAAACCTTTCTTTTGCACATGTGCTCCACTAGGGGTCTAGCGAGCCCAATCGCATCACAAGCTTTGAAGCTATGGACCAAGAACTGTTCAAAATTTTGCCAATGTGTATTTTCTAGACTTGGACAAGTGGGATATCATTTCTTAAACATTTTGGCCGCCAAACCTACTGGGAAAGGTTCCAAATCCGGAAGAAATATTTTTGAACCTAAAAGTAACCTCTTAGTACGGACTAAGTCACTCGCGACGAAGTTGTGGAAACCCATTTCAAATAAAAACAGAACAGTGTAACTCTTTACTTTCGTGGAAATATAGACAACGTTCTATCCTACTCCGTTTTTATTTAACCTCTTAGCTTCGCAATGACACAAACTGTCACTTATTATTTTTTTTAATTATAAACCCGTGCGTCTATTTGTAGGCCTCATTTCCGAATCTTTTCACTAGTGAGAATTTCTTCATGTTTCCGATCTACGTCACCGAAATGACAATAACTCTCCAACTACTCTCCAAAATCAGTGATGATGCCGCCGTTGGAAAGGTCATCAAATTTCCAATCTCCTTTGGACAGAATAAGGAACTTTCAATAAGACATAGGAGGTGGCAAATAAGTTCGAATATAAAATTTTGAGAATTAATGAAAAAACTGTTAGAACTATTTACCCATTTCCCCTGTTAGGTTTTAGTGGCTGTCACTAGTCTACATTTATCTTGATTTGTTCCCACTTCCTTTATCATGTACTAGTTGTATCTCCCCACGCGTATAGTGTCTCTTTACAATAAATTGCGTTTCTAGTGAAGGAGATATTATTAAATAAAATTTCCTTATTCATAAATAAGTTGTATAAATACCTACTCTGGTATGAGGTTATGAGCTCAGAGTAGATCCGTGTCGTGCAGCACGACTCGTACTACGTTTGTCGTCGGTAGAGTGCGTTTCTCGGGAAATCGGCGACGGAAAAAAAAAGGAAAATTAGGTCGACTGGGAACGAACATGGCTGCCAGTTCGTTGTTCCCGGTTTGAAGCCATTTGACGGTCCGGATTTTTCAAGTTGATATTTTCGCGTCAAACTACGAATGGAACAGCTAGGAGTTTTATTTGCCTTGAAAATAGAACTAATAAAGTGCCGGTGGAGGATTTTGATGCTCTTGATCCAGGTGCTCGGGAAATCATGGTGCGTTTCCTTGATGATCGGATCCTCAGTACAAAAATGGACAAGAAGACAGCTAAGAGTATGTACGAAACTCTTGAGTTAATCTATGTACGGAAGGGAATTGCGGCTCAAGTTGAAATGAAACAGGAGATGGAAAAAATGAGATTTACGAATGGAAGTTTAAGTGCTTTCCTCGTACTGTTCAAAAGTCGTCTGAATGAGCTAAAAAGGAGTGGAGGTGTACGTTATCGGACAGTGAAGCTGTAGCTCTGCTTTTATCAAAGATGCCGGAATCATATCAGATTGTTACCACTTACCACTTCGATTGACATCGTCATTACAAGTAATAAGGATTCAGTCACTCCGCAGTTCGTCAAAAATAAACTTCTGCAAGAGGTCAGGTCTGTCCTTTGAACAAATTGAGGAAGGGATGGACAAAGGCCGGAGGAAGTTTCTCCTCAAATAGCAAAGGTTGGTCAACCCAGAATAGTTCTTCCTCTGGACCTGAGTGGATGCTAACTCAGGACCTTCAAATTCAAATAACAATCAGACTGAAAATTTCCCATTTAAATATCATGAATGTGGAATGAAGGGTCATATACGTCGAAATTGTCCCAACCGTCAAGCAAATTTGAATAATCAAGAATGTAAAGAAAGAGATACTCATTGCCTTCACCAGTGATCAAGACCTTCAGACTTGTGTTAAGGAAGAAAAAGATGAAGCCTCCTTATCGTCAGTAACCTTCGCGCCATCAGTTTCAACTTGTTGTTTATTATTAATTTTGGTTGCAGTTCTCAAATGATGAATCAAACTATTGAAAAGTATTTATGCGACTTAGAAACGGTTGATATATACACAAAAGTTGCTAAAGAGGGTGTGAAAATTCGAGCAACTCATCGTGGAACCTTATGATTGAATTTGAATGGAAAATGATTCATAGTGCTTAATGTTCTCGTCTGTGCAGAACTACTGTACAACCTTCTCTGAGTCTCAAAAATGGAAAAAGCTGGCATGAATGTCGTGTTTTCTAATAGAAAAGCTAGTGTTTCTACTCAGGATGAACTTATGTTTGAAGGTGAACTGAGCGAAGCTATGTACACTGTGTTGCTTGGCTTGGATGAGCAAATAGTTAATGTGACGTCTGAACATGACAAAGAATATAATATATATCGGCGGACAGGCCATAGTTAAGTGTACCCAGTAACAGGAATTTGTGATATCTGTGTTCGAGGAAAGCAGTATCGTACACCTTTTGTGCATTTGCCGAAGTCAAGAAAAGCAACTCGTCTTTGGAGTGCATCAGGTCGGATGTAGAAGGCCCTGTAACTTCAGTTACACATGATGCCATGAAGGTACTATTTAACCATTATTGACAATTTTTCTAGATTTGTGTGCATATATTTACTTTGTTCCAAAGATGGAGTGTATGAACAATTCCGAGGGTATTCGTCACTGCAAATTTTGGTTCAAAAATATCCCGATTAAGAGTAGATAATGGAGGAGAATAGAGATCTCGCAGATTTCAGAGGTTTTGTAGCAGAAAAGGTATGAATATAGAGTATAACATTCCCCGCATTCCTGAACAAAATGGTATCTGTGAACGGTACAATATCACTATGGTGATCACCAGTTCATTATGAACGCTCCCGCAACATTGCATGCATTTGTTTCACATCGCTGTTACTGCGGGGTTGCGACCTGCGATGGGGCGCCGATATGGTTCTACCCTTAATATTATTACCATATGACCTGACAATTCAGATTTTAATATAATTGATTAACTAATTTTGACACCCGACTCGGCAACAGCGTGTCGCTTAGGATAGTGAGGACTACTTGTCGTTAATTTTGTACCACACTCCGCTAGAAATGTTCTGAACTCTCGACCACCAAATTATTGATTGATTACCTCCGGATTATTGTCGATCTTTATTTCCTTGGGATATCCGTGAGTTCTGAAAATCATTATACAAACCTTTTTTACGTCAAAAACGCTTTTTGTTGAAATTTTGGTAAGTTCAATCCATTTTGAATAATAATCTATTGCAACTAAATAGTTCTCATTTTCAAACTCCAGTATGTCCACACCCAGTTTGTACAAGGGGTATTTGGGATGGAATCATGGGTTTCGGTTGATTCAATGGTCTGTTTTCTAAGCATATTTGGCATTTACTAATATGAGTTTCTATTTCTTTCGACATGTTTGGCCAATAGAAGAGTTTTCTTTCAAAACTGCATACATCCACTTTTGCCAGTTTTTAGTTATTTTTCATTTCCTGTATCTTCAGGCTGATTCATCTATTGTTTTCCAATCAAAAACGACCTTATCCTGACCTATGAGAGACTCAAAGTCTCAGTTTCCCACCAAAACCGTGTACATCCTTGGAAATTTCTACAGTTGCGGATCCTTTTAAATCTAAAGTGCACTCATCCAGGAATGAAAGTTACCACCTGAATTTTGAATTATTTCATTCTTTCCCTCAAGGGGCAGCACTCATCAGAAGGAAGGGTCGCCTTTTACAGCCTTTTCTGCAAACGGGTGATTTAGGTTGACAAGCCTTGTGCACCGCAGTAACTTGTGCCCGAAGAAACTTGCTGGACCTGAGGTCTGAGCTCTTTCGCTTTGCTCGTTACAGTGTTTCCTTCTTTGCTTTGTCTCGTTTTATCGTTCAGTTTCGTTTACCCTGATGGACGGAACCGTCGGTTCCAAAGCAAATTTCAGATACGAAACTGACACTGAGCCATTCAGGTCTATTGTCAAACGAGGTCAAAAAGAAAGTAATGTAAGCGCTCCGTCTCGACGTTCCATCACAAAAGAAAAAAAGAAGGATGTAGAATATCTTCCAGAGACTCATTTCGGGCAACAGTGGAAGGACCTGCCTAAACTACAGTGCTACAGTGCAGCGGTACCTTCCCATACTATTTGGTGGGGACGAGGAGCAAGTTGAGCAGGAAGAGTAAGGCGATGAGTCATGTAACTGCCTCGACGAAGAGACTCCTTTAATTCACGTTTAGAAGCTCCCAATACCTACTGGACGCGCTAGCCAAAATGTTCGCTCAGGTTTAGAGTGAATTAAATTCTGGGCGCTTAACTTTTAAGTTACGACGGGAAACCAAATAAAATATATAATAATGAAATAGATATGTTGGCAAATTAATAATGTATGTGATAACTCACAGTTGGTGAAGGCTTCTGAAGCTCTTGCCGGCCGGGAGACGAAGAGCTGCGGTACACTTGGTGGGAGAAACAATTTAATTTGCCAACGAATTTTACTTTACAAACAAATTCGGTAATACGAAATCACGGAGTGGCACTTGTACTACCGTAGGCATGAAATTTGGAAATTATAATGAGCGGTTTCACGATATCAAACGGGGAAACTGTGAAGATTGCGGGTTGCACAATCATTAGAGGCGGACTGACGATATGATTTTCAAGTGCGCTAAGTGCCCACCTCACCTGCAGGTGGCAGCACCTTCCAAGCAACTTATTGAAATAAATAATCAGTTCTATCGGCACCTACTTACGACTTGATTCTGTGATTTCTCACTTATTTTGATGTACTTTTATGAACTAGTTTGGGTTTCTTGCAATTTGGGTTTTTGCGTGTTTCAAAGTTTGTAGTTACTAGTAGAAAGCTAAAAATGCATTGACTAAGAAATTTATAAGAATTATTAAGAAAGAGAAAATAATTAAGTAATAAGGAGAATTTTTTGGAAAAAAAGTTTACCTACTCTGCGTTTTCTCTCTAGAGCCCTTTTTCCACCAGAACTCGATTCATCCAAATTTCACACCAAAACTCGATATATCCAAAATGAAAACTGCCACATCTTCGTGCTTAAACTCGATCGGAATCTTAATTTTGGGGTAATAACTATTTGACCTGTCAGACCTAATCAATAACGTAAGTTGAAGAATTTGAACAATTGAATTGAATGCGTGAGATGTTTTTCGCCATTTCCCGAAAAAACTCGAAAGTGGATATATGCAGTTTTGAAAGAAAACTCTTTATATTATAAAACTTTTACCTAGATGTCCCTCATGTAAGAGATTTAGAATATCTTTCTGCAAATTAGCTAGTACTACTGCCCTGTTCCCAAACAAAATTATACCATCTTCCAATATTAGTTGTGCTAATTTGATAAAACTCTTTCCATTTTTCAATTAATTTGTTAGGCCACTTATTATTAGTTAAGCATTTTTTTATAGCACCCAGTAAGTATAGGATCTTTATTAGTCTTATTTTCAAAAATCTTTTTCTAATCGTTTGACATGATTTTGTTAATTAATGAGTGTACCTACTCCGAGTTGGAGTTCTTCGTCGCCCTTCGGTTTTGGTCCTACAGTTGCCCTAGATAAGGCGTCCGCTAGAACCATCTGATTCCCAGGTACGTAACTTAATTTGTACTTACATTTCGTGAGCTTCAGCATCATCCTTAGTAGCCTGATTGGTACCTTCTCTATGTTCCTGTTTACAATGCTTATTAGGGGTTTGTGATCCGTTTGGATAAGCACATCCCTGCCGTATGTAAAGTAGTGGAAATGTTCAACTAGAAAGCAGATTCCGAGCATTTCCTTCTCAATCAATTGCGTATATCTGTTCGAATTTCGTTTATCATTCTGCACAGGCGTCGGACTGAATGAGTAAATCTTTACTTTCTTCGTAGTACGAAAGCTGTCCTTTACTTGAGGTAAGTATGTTTTCAAATTTATTACCATCGTTTGTGTGAATTTCCGACCAAAACCAAGGTACATCATTTCGTGTAAGTTGGCGTAGAGGGGCAATTATTTCATATAGTTTTGGTATGTATTTCCCTAAGAATTTTGCTATTCCTAGGAATCTCATTAATGCCTTTTTAACGTTGGGTAAAGGGATTTCAGAAATTGCCATAATCCTCTCCTTTATTTGAAATGATGTGTCTCAACATTTTTAGTCGTTTCTGACGGAAATTGAACTTGGCTGGATTGAATGTTATCCCTTTTTCAATGACAGGGTTTAGAACCCTCGCTGGTATATTATCATGTTCTTCTGTGTTTGCAGTTATAATTAAATAGTCGATGTAGGTATTAACTCCTTTTATTGCTCCAAACATTTCACTGTTCTTCTTCTGAAAAACTTCGGCAGCTGTTTTTATCCCAAAAGGCAGCCTCAGAAACTTATACCTGCCAAATGGCGTTGCAAAACTGGTTATTTCGGATGATTTATCGCTTGTTTTTATTTGGTTGAACCCGTCTAGTAGGTCAAGGGAACTAAAATACGTTTTAACATTCAGGTCACCTGTGTGGGGATCATATATTCATCGTTAATTAATTGTTCGTCCAAATTATTTGAGTATTCAACCATTCGCAAGGTTCTGTTACTGGTTTAATTACCCCATTGTTTCTAAATCGTTGGGCTTATTATTACGGAGAATTAATACATTTTTGGCAACACGACGTGGAGCGTGAACAATCAATTTCAGTTTTCAATCAATTTTAGTTCATAAGGAGAGCCTGATAAGGGTTCTTATCCTTTGAAAGCGTCCTGATAGGCATCCAAATATTTTCTTTAAATTTTCATTTTCTACTGACGCCACTTTCTTCTGTTCCAAGTCTGTTCAGCAAATCTCTCCCGGTAATTGCGTGATTATTCGGTCTCTGATCATAATATGATACAATATTATTGTCTCTTCCCTCGAAATCACAGGTGGTAGCAGCAATGGCTGACCTCCTCGCAATGCGAGTTTGTTAAATTTAAAGCGTTCATAGAGCACATTGCGCTTAGGCGAAAAATGATCAGTGAAATCCTCGATCACCTCTTGGTACTTTGCAAGTTCGTTTTTCGTCGTCTAGAGCACCTTCTCGATCGTTTTGGTTTATTATTCAATAATAAACCATTGTAATCGCTCTGGGAAAAAAAAATGCTAACCCCCCCTGAAAATTTCATGGTTTACGTTTCAAAGGGTGTAGAATCCGAATCTGCAATAAAAAAAATTGCCGTCCGTCCGCCGTACGCAGTACGCACGATATCTCCGAAACGGCTGGAGCAAAAAATCTGAAATTTTCAGGAAAAATCCATCTTGGTCCGACGACGCCCCAATTCTTGAGCCAGCTCTCTCACTCAATTTAAAGTGCCCTTTAAGGGCTGTAAAAGTTTTGTAAAATCCCTGAAAACCTCAAAACTAGTCGAATCGGTCTAAATATTTCCCAAGTTGAAGAACATACCATTAGGAATCTAAAGAGCCCTTCCCCACGTCCGTAGGTCAAACCATTCCCGATGTATGGCCCGATTTATGGTGCCAACATTAGCGTTTTTTCATTCATTATTGTTTGTTTGTAGCCTAGTGATGTCCGGCCGATAGCGTCGAGTTGTAGTGAATGTGGATACTGGAGTGATAGCAGATGTGACTACTTGTAGTGTAGTTAGTAGCCGATACACGGGTTGAAGCATTCTGATAATATATAGGTAAATATTATTAAATATTATTACTGGGGTATTAAATATTATTACTGGGGTAAATAAGTATTCTTTCACTGGGGTTTATTATTCAATCGGCTTACGTTCATGATTTGAATCTTACTGAGCTTCGGAGTGTGCGTGTTTTACAGATGATAGAGCGATTATTGAATTTCAGGAGATATGCATAGACCACGTAAATCGGTTATCATCCAAAACACCTATTTGGATTGATCAGT
Organism: Creontiades dilutus; assembly: GCA_031894815.1. Taxonomy (NCBI): domain Eukaryota; kingdom Metazoa; phylum Arthropoda; class Insecta; order Hemiptera; family Miridae; genus Creontiades; species Creontiades dilutus. The sequence continues at coordinate 111,504 of JAVIWC010000741.1, read as the reverse complement.
TGATGATATTTGTGTGCCCCCTCTACATCTGTCTACCTTTGGCTACATCGTTTAAATTTGGATTTGGGGAAGTTTTAACGCAACACGAGTGCCAAAGGACTTGATAAATTATAGATGTTTTTATTGTGGGGGGGTATTGAGGTTCAATAAAAAAACGCTGCAAATTCTTTCACTGGGGTTTATTATTCAATCGGCTTGCGTTCATGATTTGAATTTCTACTAAGCTTTGGAGTCTGCGTGTTTCACAGGATAGGGCGATTATTGAATTTCAGGAGGCACACAAATATGATCAACTGATCAATCCAAATAGGTATTTTGGTCGAGAACAGATTCACGTGCTCCATGTATATCTCCATGTATATTGTAGGTTCAGTGTTTTTACGTTGAGAGTTATTTGGATTTCGACTCTGGTTTGGGGACTTTTGAGTTCTGCTTAAAACCTGATAACTGATAACTATAAAAGAGAGGTGCCTGTGTCTGCTGGTTGTCTCCTCCTTAGTATTATACAACGGGATTCTTAAGTTGGAGTAGGAAACAACGCTTTATCACTACTACAACTACTACGTTTTTATAATTTGCTGTTAGAATTTCTCAGTTTGGAACCTCATGAATTTATAAAGGAACCAAATCGATTAAGATTGTGGCTTCGTCTCTGAAGTCAGTGCATGTCTCTATTGGTTTATTATCCAATAATAAACCATTGTGATCGCTCTGGAAAAAAAATTCTAACCCCCCCCTGAAAATTTCATGGTTTACGTTTCAAAGGGTGTAGAATCCGAATTGGCAATAAAAATTTTTACGCACGATTTCTCGCAAACGGCTGGAGCTAAAGATCTGAAATTTTCAAGAAAAATCCATCTTGGTCCGACGACGCCCCAATCCTTGAGCCAGCTCTCTCACTCAATTTAAAGTGCTCTTTAAGGGCTGTAAAAGTTTTGTAAAAATCCCTAAGGATGAAAATTATATTGGTAAAATAAAAAAGATGAAAAACGAAAACGTTACTTGTTTTTTTTTTAACTTATAATTTCAGATAGGTAAATTATTCCTACCTATCGGAAAAAAAAAAGGGAAAAGAAAAGGTTGGGTGACCTCAAAACCCAAAATCTATCACGTAAAGGATAATCAAAAATAAAAAGGCCTGGATACAGCTCACCAAGCATGTAGTGAAGATTTTTCTTGATTTATCTCCGCACGAATATGAAAAACTGGGGAACACGGGAGTTACGCGCTTTTCTCGGATGTCCGACGAATACTGGCTCCACGTGTGAGGTGATTTGCCGTGCAGATTATAACGGAAGGGGGAGAGATTGATATCAGGATTGAACTCTGATGTTTACAATCGTGACATCACCCTTCCCTTAGAGGATTGTAAGGGTTGAAAAGCCTGCAATTTTCTGATAATTTTGATACCAAACTCGAGGGGTGATTAGGCTCCCAGTCAGTTCCTACTTGAGGTCGGAGAGGGGGTAAAATGCACAGATTTGGCGGGTAGCATGAAGGTTCGCTGCTCATCGAAGTAGGTGAACCGTGGTCACATAAGGTGTTAATAATCTGTCTGGTAAGTATGTCACGATTGTTTCCTTATTGCAAGTTTTGAAATTGAACCTTTATGCTTCGATGCCTGATTAACAAAAAGGTCCCAAACTCCTTAGGACACCCTCTGCAAAGGGAAAGGGATTAGTAACCTTTCTGTTAATGATTAGTGCAGTTGACTATTCGCGATACAAGAATACCTAAGTCGAATGCGTACAATGACAGCGTACAAGCTTCTGCAATTCGACTGAAAACTTCCTGAGTACATAGTTAGAAAATAAATTTGATAAACGTCTGTTTTCAGTTTGCTTGAATAAAATAAAAACATTTGATTCTGGCTCTCATCTTAGAGAGAAATATAAGTAGCACTTGTTGTTTTTCACTGCACATTGTAACTTCACTTGGATTTTGATAAGAAAGGATCGTAGGTACTCTTGTTGGTATCTTATAGGCTGACACTGATGTTTTTCTACTCGTACTTTAATTCGTTTTGTTTTGAATTAACTGTCTTCCTGTTAATTAATTTGTTGTGTTTATTGTTCATTATTATTGTTGTTTATGAATTATAGATTAATTGTTGGATATTCACTTCTATCCATAGTTTTTTCTCATTAATTAACTGTTTGTTTAACAATTTTATATAGTTATAACATAATTTATCACTCTCCTAATATTACAAAATGATTAGATTCCTTAAGTTTTATCCGTTTAAATTGATGAAACTTTTTATTTATCTTGTAGGTCTAAATTTTTTCAACTGTGATACATGAGCGTTTCTATCTATATTTGGATTATCACAATTTTGAATTTGATATGTTACGTCAGATATGACTTTAACGACAGTGAATGGACCCCAATACTTTGGTGCTAGTTTCTGGGTAATTGCTTTTTGTTTGTTGCTAATTACATAACATTTTAAGAGCACTGTGTCACCGACGTGATACTTGGTGTCAATATGCTTCTTGTTGTATGACTTAGCGTGGCGTTTGTGTGCCTCAGCGATGTTGTCTATTGCTGTCTTCCACGTTGATGGTAAGTCCAATTGCTGAGGTGGGATGTCCCAAATCATGTTGATAGGTGTGTTGAGGGTTCTTCCGAAAAATAATTCGACTGGACTGAATTTAGTTGATTCATTATAGCCTGAATTTAGCGAAATTTGAGTCAGGTGTAGATCCATTGCCCATTTCGAATGATCCTCATGACATTTTGCTCGGAGAGCTGATTTTAAATTTTGAATTTGGCGCTCGGCCAAATTTGGATTTGGGTAGTACGGTATGAGTTGCGTGTGCCGTGATCCACATGAGTTCAGGAAGCTTGTAAATTTATTCGACGTAAATGAACTTGCGTTGTCAGTCACCACTCTCTCCCAATAGCCGTAATGTTTAAAAACATGATTATTTAGGGCGTTGATTAGAGTAGTCGATGTGACTGAGACCAATGGTACAAAAATCGAATACCTCGAAAATCCATCCACGGCTATCAAAATGTGCTTATAGCCGGAAGATTGAGGTAATGGTCCTGCCGTGTCTAGGTATAGAGTTTGACCTACTCTACAATCTGTAGTTGACGACAATTTTCCTTTTGGTTTTGTCCGTTCACTTTTGGTAGTCAAACAAACGATACATGCTGCTATTTGGTCTCTTATGTTGTTGAACATCTTGCTCCAATAGAAATATTTTCGTATCATATGAAAAGTCCTTTTGGTTCCCCAATGTGAGCCAAACTGGGAGTGATGAAAGTAACGGATTATAGTGTCGATCAAGGATTTTGGTACTACCGCTCGGAATTGTTTATTATTAATTTCGTAGTACAACCGTTGATTTCGTAGTTGATACTTGGGATTGGTGTTTGATCCGTTATTGATTGACTCTATGATTTTCATTAAATTTGGATCCTGTTGCTGGGCACTATCAAAATCAATGTAAATATCCGGGAAATCCTTCAATACTGCGAGCTGATCACCGGTCGATTTTTTTCTTTCGTCATTTATTTGATTTATGGGAGTTTCCCCGATTGGATTACGGCTCAAATAATCCGAAAAAACGTTTTCGGTGCCCTTAATATGGTGCACTACGTATCTGAATGGCATGAATTGAACAATCCATCGTGCCATGCGACCACCGTTTTTTGCCAATTTCTGTATTGCTGTTAAGGCTTTATGATCGGTGTGTAAGTCGAACTCACTGTGTTCGAGGTATATACGAAACTTATTGAAGGCAAAGGTGATTGCTAGGGCCTCAAGTTCGTAAGCTGAGTAATTTTGCTCACTTTTAGACAGTTTTCGGCTCCCAAATGCGATGGGTTTCAGCGCATCCTCATGGTATTGCGCCACAATTGCTGAAACGCCTTTTTTGGATCCGTCGGTGAAGACTTGGAAACGTTTCGAAAAATCAGGCGTTGCTAGGACGGGCGGGGAGGTAATCAATTTTCTCAACGTTTGCCATGCATTTTCTGCTGCTGAGTCCCATACCATAGCACTGTCCTTCTTTCTTAGGTCGTTCAAAGGTTTGGCAATTATGTGTACATTGGGTAGAAATTTCCCGAAAAAATTGATGCTGCCAATGAAGGAGGCAACTTCTTTAGGGGTTCGAGGTCTAGGAATTTGAAGTAGGGCGTTTATACGATCGGGATTAATTGAAATACAATTTTGTGATATTTGGTGACCCAAAAATTCAATAGTCGTGCGTGCGAGTTGTACTTTTGAAGGATTGACAGTCAATCCTGCTTTCTGCAAACGTTTGAAAATTTCGTGCAAATGACCTATGTGCTCCTCATAGGTTTCACTGTAGACAAAAACGTCATCAAAATAATATAGGCAGTACTTGTATCTCAGATCGCTGAAAATTTTGTCCATCAATTTTGATAGGATTTGACCGCCAACATTTACTCCAAAGGGCACTTTCTTGTATGCAAATGTTCCAAATTCATTTTGAAAGGCAGTAAGTTGCTTGGATTTGTAGGTCAAGCAAATCTGATGATACGCTTGATTCAGGTCGATCAAACTGAAAAATTTAGAATTTTTTAAATTCAAGAAAGCACTATCAATGGATTGAATAGGGTACTGCAGGTATTCAAGGGACTGGTTCAAAGTTCTGAAATCGACGACGAGTCTCCAAGAATTTGCTTTATCAGCATTTTTCTTGGGAACCAAGAAACATGGTGATGCTGAGTGTGTATCTATACGTTCTATGACGTCATCTTCAATTAATTTTTCAATAATTTCCTTCATAGCCTGTTGACGTATAGGCCCTTGTGTATACACAATTTTGGAATTTTTCAGCACGGCCCCTGTTTTTAACTTCAAATCACATTTCAAAATGTTGGTTGTACCCAATTTTTCTGTCAGTACATTTGGATACTGGCATCTGAAGTATTGTATAAGCCCCTTATCTTTTAATAAAGTCAATTCACAAAATTTGTGCATAATCGTACTAGAGTCATAAAGATTAAATTTTCGACAATTGGCAAATTTGAACGAAAATGTATTGGTGGATGGATCAAGGAGCAGAGTTGTAGTTTTTATGAAATCTAAACCTAGTACCATATCTTGAGGGAGCTGTGGTACAATGTAGAAGATTTGATTCCAAGAAAAGTCCCCAATTTTGATTTGTAATGGAACTTTTCTCTTTATATGTATTTGCGACGAATCGCCAAGAGTTGCATTTAAATTTGCTGGAAGTAAAATCAATTTGTATTTCTTTTCAATTTTTTCCACAATTTGATCACTGATACATGAGAAGGTTGCTCCTGTATCGATCATTGTTGTTGCTCCGACGCATCCATTTATAAGTACTCTAGTTAAATTGCATGTTGAACCATTTTTAATTTTATTCAATAATCCCGTATTTTCCATCGTATGTTTGCCTCGAACCCCGTCTATTAGTTTTTTTTATTTTTGCCTTGATTTTTGGTTGAATTTTGATTCTTGCTAGTTTGTTTGCCCCTAGTAAAATTTGATCCAAATTGAAATTGGTCAGGTTTTCTTCTAGTACCCCTTGATGAACTTGCTGAACTTTGGTGAGATCCTACTGATGATGAGCTTCCTCGACGAGATTGTCGGTCCATAATCTGGAGTTTCGGTGATGTTTGTTTTGGAGGCGACATTTGAGCATATGGTGGCACAAAAGGATAGTAGTGCTGTGGGTACGGATGCTGTATAAAAGGCTGAAAGGCTTGCTGCTGTTGGAATTTTTTATTAAAATTCGGATTGTTTTGCTGAAAGGTATTCTTATGCCCTTGGTTTTTTGAATTTTCATTTGGATTAAAATTCTTGGTTGAGGTTTTGAAATTTTGTTTACTGAAGTGCGGCTTTGAATCTTTCCACTGTGTTTTATTATTTTCGTTGTTTTTAGCATATTGCTGTGACATATTTTGTCGATCGTCGTTAGGTTTGTTATTAGATGCCAGTTTTCGATTTGTCGGCCAAGATTTTTGCATGGTTTCGGTGAGCTCAAGTTTCTCAACGTCAGCCACAAGAGTTTGCAATTCCGAAAATATTCTTGGCTTCGTACTAAAATTGAATTTAGCGCGCGTAGCATTATTTGCTCCTTGTAATATACATTTTACAAGGTCAAGTTCTGTGTATTGTGACAGGATCGTATTGAACTTGATGACCTGTTCTACGTATGTTCTAAAATTTTCGGAATTGTATTGTGGTCTAAGAATTCGCTCTTGCACAAGTTTTAATTTGGTATGTGGTGTTGTGAGTTCGTCCAATAACTCTCGAGCCACATATGAAAAATTGAGTACTTCATTCGTTGTAGCAAGACGTAGCAGTACTGAATTTTGCTGGTACGTTGCTAAACGCTGAAAAATTTGCTTGAATAAGTGCTCGTTCATACCATTTAAGAGATGAAGTTTGTCCAAAAATTTGATGAGTGTCCACGGATTATCTGTGCATAATTTAGGCACCTTGACAATTTCATTTTCTATATACATTGGTATTTTATCGCGACCCGTAGTTCCCCATGATGCATGTAATGAAAGGTCAGAAGAGTCAAGATTTTTCCGCGCACTCGTTTCAAGGACAATTATTCGAGCTTTTAATTCGGCATTTTCTTGTTGAATTTTATTCATTGTTTCTTTCATTACTGTTATTTCAGCTGCTAACTGATCAAATTCGGTATTTTCACTCGAACTAGCACCCTCGCGGCATGAATCGCATTTCCAGGTTTGCCGACGGTCTAGGTTTGACTTGGTCCATTTTTCCAAAGTACCTAACCGAGTACAGGCTGCGTGAAAAAAGTTTTTGCAAATAGAACATAGAATACTATCCGTATTGGCACCTCCACACTTGCCACATTCCATATTTGCTCAAAATTGTAGAGAGATCGAGTAGAAGGTGTCGGATTCTGCAAAATTGATTTTGCTCCAAGAAGGTTTTTATTCGCTCTGCTACCACTTTGTTAACCTTTCTCGTTTGGCAAAGGATGAAAATTATATTGGTAAAATAAAAAGATGAAAAAACGAAAACGTTACTTGTTTTTTTTAAACTTATAATTGTAGATAGGTAAATTATTCCTACCTATCGGGAAAAAAACGGAAAGGGAAAAGAAAAGGTTGGGTGACCTCAAAACCCAAAATCTATCAAGTAAATGATAATCAAAAAATAAAAGGGCTGGATACAGCTCACCAAGCATGTAGAAGATATTTCTTGCTTTATCTCCGTACGAATATGAAAAACTGGGGAACACGGGAGTTGCGCACTTTCTCGGATGTCCGACGAATACTGGCTCCACGTGTGAGGTGATTTGCCGTGCAGATTATAACGGAAGGGGGAGAGATTGATATCAGGATTGAACTCTGATGTTTACAATCGTGGCCAATTTAATATAAAACTCCAGTGAAAGAATTTGCAGCGTTTGTGTGTTTAATTTGCTTATAAGTTTTTAAGGTTAACGAAAATATCTTAGCTTTTGTGGGATAGATAATCAAGACGTTTTGACAGTACGTGGGGTCAGTTGTGTTAAAGAAACGGTCACATATTTGATATCTGTTGGGTTATTTCTAAAAAGTCATTTAATTTCTTTGGGGATCTTGTAAAGATTGAAATTAGAATGTTCTGGTTATTGGTTCTTTGTTTTCGGGGAGTGATTACCTGGTTTTCCTGCGAATTAAGGAAAAGAGGGAGAAGATTTTAATTGAGAAAGTTGATTCACTTATTTTTGCTACTTGAGTGTTAATACTATTAACGTAGTCAGTGGGTTGAATTTGGGCATTTTCAGCGGACCTGGAAACTCCTAAGGGATTCATCTCCGTAATTGTAGGGAAGTTTCTTGGGTAAATGGTTAAATCAAAACTTGGAAACTGCCCTGTATTGTTGTGTTTTGGAAGTTCAGGGGTTTCACTTTTCGGACAAAATTCCTTTTTACAATAAATCGACTTGATCTTTAAGGTATTTCAATTTTGATCAAGTATGTAGTGGGGGGGGGGGGGGGAGTATAAAATACTATTTGATCATGTCAAAAAATACTCAGTCATATCATTTATGCACATACAAAGAACATATGATATGAAAGATTCAAATGGGATGAATTAACCTTAATCTACGAAGATCACGGCAGGTTGTTTTGCTTGCAAGTTTCCTGGTAGAAGGTAAGACAGCGTCGGGAATGTTTCTTGGAAGTGAGATCCTTTAAAACGTTCGTTGCGGACCCACGCGCTGAGCGCGTGAGTTAAGGTAGATGGCAATCTCAATTGTAGTGCGGCGTGCGCTCCTGGCGTGTGAAGTATTCGTGTATTTTAGATGGTAGATTGTGTCCCGATTTTCTCAATTTTTCGCCAAAGACTTCGTCGTTGGATATAACTATTAGTTATTGAAAGTCCTTTTTTTGGACTACATTTACGAAGATATCCTTAGCTGAAGACAGTGGGTACCTCTCAGGCGCCGGACCATAATTTCATTCCAGGGGCGGCGCACGCTCCGAGCAAGTGGCCATGTATTGGCCTCTCCGCACAGCCGTGCAACTCGACCGAAAAACCCGCAGCGAACGTGTCAAGCCTGATTTACGCCAAACGTTGCCGTTCCAGGTAACGATCTCTCCCTCATCGTCGCAACAGAGCGTCGCATTTTCACGATCAGTTTCTGGTCCCAATCTCCCACCCTCAACGTGACAGAGCGAAGACACGTTCTTGGCCGCCTGACCCTAGACCAGTTTTTGGTCAATCCCCACCTTTCCACCTTAAATCCAATGGAAATCTCTGCAGGCTCCCGACCTGGTCGCTCCCTGAAACCTCCGAAGTCTGAAATCCAGTCGTTTTGACGACGTTAAACGAAAAGCATATAAGAATGCAGTCTGCAAAATATCGCCATCAGGGCAACTGCAACATGCTTTCGTGTCCGGGGAGAAGTTATAATAATTATAAACAATTATTGTTGAGTTCAGAAACGAACTTTTCCAAAATGAACTTGGCTCGAATTACGATTAAAATTTTTAAAGGAGGTTTTGACTGTTGTTAAGATTTACGTTCGTAGGTGGGAGAGTGAATAATTTTCACAATGTGAAAATGAGAAATTTGTTTTTTCTCGACCCGATTTTGGGAAAAATGTGAAGGTTAGTTCAATTGGGGGTTACTCAGCTGATGCTTTGATCCCTGGAAAAGCAGTCTTCTCTCGCGAAATTTGTGCCGAGTGCGTCTTCTGTATGGATGTGGTAGCTTCTTTTTCGTTTTCTCCGGATTCTTTACAATATTCAGTTGAAAAGGTGCCTTCACGTCGGTATGACTGCGCCAGTGTTTAACGAGTAGTAATGTGTAGTAATGTCAGGACCTTCCTGCCCTCACTAGAGCGTTTAGCTGGTTTAAACATCTGCACATCGTTTGTCAAAGTTAAAACATTACCATACGAGATGAGATACAGCTCAACTCGTGCGTGCCTTAGCGTTTCAATTCAATTTCTTTTGAACTGTAATATGACAAGTAATATATCACATCCTGAATTTTCAGATGTGATATAATTTTCAGATGAGATGTAACCTTGGTTGCGGGCTTCATAAGACAGTAATTTAAGCCGTAATGAGAACAATTGAATCTTTGGGGTTTCCGTTCGTGTCCACTTAATTATCTAGCAATCTCACCTAATATTTTCATTATTCGAAAAAATATCAGACATCCAATTTTATTAACCTTTTTCCTTGAAAGATGTTGAGATGTGAAAGAGCTATTTATTCTACGGTAGTAGGAGCGGGAAAAAAATCAGTTTCACAAAGTGGCTTTTAGAAAATTTTCGTAAATAAAGAAACTTTTTCAATGGTTGTAAAAGTTTTTAAATTAGCAAAATTCAAAAAAAAAATTCTCTTATCAAACTACTTCTCACATGTCCGCAAATATATTTTAGGACGGTAGATCGATTGGGAACGAAATGAGCTTGTGGCTTGAAGTAGTTTGATAAGAGAATTTTTAGATTTTGCTAATTTAAAAACTTCTACAACCATTGCAAAAGTTTCTTCATTTACGAAAATTTGCTAAGAGCCACTTAGTGAAACTGAATTTCAGAGCCTTCAGAGTCTCCATACCTTTTTTTTTTTTTTTTTTTTATTGGCTTCGAAAAAAACATTCATACAGCCGAATACAGCCGAATCATAAAATAATAAGTGCACAACTACATTAAACACTCAATGGTAGATTGTTAAAAACTTGTAAACATAAACGAAAAAGTACAACTCAAACTTGAAATCGGATTTCACACAAAAATTTATATTATGCAAAATAAATGTCTATTTTATTTTCTGCTAGGAGGGAGTCCAAATTAAACGGTCGAACAGTTTGGTCCATGATGGAGTTGAGCAGTTGCTCCCGGGTCGTGACATATTGAGGACACTCCAGTATCACGTGCTGTGGGGTCTCTGGTTCGAGAGAGCATGAGCGACATAGAGGTGAATGACTGCGATCAATTTTAAGCAGGTACTGGTTGGTGTTGCAGTGGCCTGTTCTTAATCTGACGATGGTTTTATAGAAGGATTTTGGATTGTCGCCAGGGACTTCTTCGAACCAAGTGCGTTTTTTGGGCTTGGGGAATAGTTTGATGTATCGGGTTCCTGATGGGTAGGCCTCAAACTCTTCCACCCATTTATTCTCGAGGGATTGATTTATTGATCTCTTGAGATCCGTAGCTTCTACGTCTGCAATTTCATTTCCTCTCACCCCTGCGTGACCTTTGATCCAGCAGAGTCCTACTGTTCTGCCACTGTTTCTGGCTAGAGTCATCTGTCTCGATTTTTGTGCAGGACGACGTGACCTTCAGGTTCGATAGCTTTAATGTAGCACTTTGGGAGTCAGTAAGGATCAGAACTTTGGCCCAGCGGTTGTCGCTGTTATTAGCATATAGTAAGGCCTGCCAGATTGCATAGCACTCCGCGGTGTAAATGGAAGAGCGGCTCCTTAAACTGAACCCTCGGATCACTCCGTTGGTAGCGTCGTAAAAGGCACACCCAGTTTGGTGATTGATCACCGATCCGTCAGTGTATATGATGAGACTGTGTCGCCACTCCGTTTTTAGGAACTCCTGTACCTGTTGATTTTTTGCAGTTGGGGGAGAGCAAATGGTAGAAGGTAGGGTGATAATTTTAATTGGCTGCTTAAAATAAGCGTAAGGGACGGTGTAGACAAAGGGTATGTCAGATGTTGCTATCCACGGGAATTCGTTATTCCAAGCCATAAAGCTTTCGCAAAGCAGTGGGGACGGTTTTTTTGCCCAATACTTTTCGGTGAGATTAGCAACGGTCAAAGATAGTATTTCTTGTAAAGAATTGTCACCCTTAGTGAGCGTTTTAAGGAGAAATCGGTCGGTCAGCATTCTTCTTCGCAGGTGTAGCGGAGGTTCACCAGCTTCAGCCAAGAGGGCATTAATAGGTGTGGAAGGCAATGCTCCCAGACAGATTCTCAAAGCTCTATACTGAATTTTGTCCACCCGATGAAGTGACGTCTTAGCCGCAGCTCCGTATAGAGTGCATCCATAGTCCATAACTGCTCTGATTGTGGCCCTGTAGAACAACAAGGCAGTTTTTGGGTCTGCACCCCACGTCGTGTGAGTAAAAGCTCGTAGTATATTTAGATAAGATTCTGTTCTCGAGGTCAGTTCATCGATGTGCTTGTTCCAGCTCAATCGTTTCGTAAGGGTAACTCCCAGAAATTTGATGTGTCGGACACAATTGAACGATAGACCACCCAATGTGACTGATTCTCCGATTGGAAGACGTTGTTTTCGTGTGAATGGACACACCCTCGACTTCTGAGCAGATATATTCAAACCCAGTTGATTCAGAACATTATTTGTGGTAGTGACTGCTTCATTTAGAAGTTCAATACATGTCTCAATTTCTCTATTTGAACAATACAGGCATATGTCATCAGCATATTGTATTAGTTGAACTCCCTCAGGCAGATAGTGTTCCAACTCGGCTACATAAATTATGTATGACAAAGTGCTGAGGATTGCCCCTTGGGGAAGACCTTTCCAGGTTTTTCTAGGAGAGGAGAGATTGCCATCGCACCAGACGTAAATATTCCGCTCTTTTATGAGTCTCAAGATATTAGCCGCAGCCACTCCAGGAATTCCAATTGTTATTAGCTGTTGGTACAGAAGGGGGAGAGAGACATTATCGTATGCGGAAGACACATCGAGGAAAAGGGCTAGTGTGGTGTGGTTCTGTGTTAAATTGTTTGATATGTCTGTCACCAATTTAGTCACTGCATCCATTGTTGACCGATTGCTATGAAAACCAAACTGGCTTGCAGGTAGGCACCCTCTTGCTTCTAACCACCAAATCAAACGCGATTTGACCATTTTTTCGAACGTTTTCATCATACATGATGCCATAGCAATCGGACGGAAGGAGTCGGCACTGATTGGTGTTTTTCCGGGTTTCAAAATGGGAATGACAATAAAGTCTTGCCAACTAAGAGGGTACACTCCACTCTGCCAGAATTCATTGAAACATGAGAGTAGTTTACTTTGGTATGCGACTGGTAAATTAGATAAAATAACATAAGGAAGTCCATCTTTTCCAGGGCAGGAATTTGAATGTCGATTCGCTGCATCAGTGAACTCTTTTAATGTAAAAGGTGCCATAAAAAATGTAGTATCTGGGTTTTCGGGAGGTGTACTATCTGTATCCGGTGATTGAGGATTAATCCAATCTGGAGTTAGGTTGTTAAGAAACTCTTCAGTCCACACGCCTCTCTGAACTTGTCTGTTTGGAAGTTTCGAGCGCTGTAAAATTCTAATCTGATCCCATATTTTTCTGATCGGGGTCGATTTGTTAATGCTGTTGCAGAATTTTTGAAACGCCTCTCGTTTTGCTTTGAAGAAGGTTCTTCTAGCTGCGGCCGAATATCGCTGGACTTTTTCATAAGTGTTGTAGCAAGGATTTTGTTTAAATTCTCGAGATGCTATTCTTCTGTTTGATATGGCTGCCGCGCATTCATCATTCCACCAATATTTGTTTAGTTTCCTTGAACTTTGTTTGTAGGCAGGTATTGCAAAATCGCATGCTTCCCAGAGAAGCTGGATTAATGCTTCATATGTCAGTGCTTGATCACTAATTTTGGCTTCGTGCAGCAGCAGATATTTGTGGAATTTGTCCCAGTTGGCTTTAGCGAAATTCCAATTTTTGTATGGGGGTTGGGAGTTGTAAGTCTTCTCCTCTTCATTCATAGAGATCAGGGCAGGAAAATGGTTGGAGCCCATTGTATCCGGTAGAATAGTCCACTCTAGCCTGGACGCCCAATTCGAGCTGATGAATGAAAGGTCCACTGCCGATGATTGGTGATGGTTTGCAGCAGCCACTAGGGTTGGAGAGCCATCGTTCAAAAATGAAAACCCGGAGTCCGATGCCGCTTCGAATAGATTAATCCCATATCGGTCTGTAAAGGAGCTACCTGCTGTAACATGGTGACAGTTGAAGTCACCTGTATAAATGCATGGTGTGGGGACGGAACGGAAAAACATTTCCCATTGAGCTTTCGTGATCGAGTTTCCTGGAATATTATATACGGAAACTATGGCTAGTTTTACATTATTAGTTAGAGTAAGCAATGCACCAATAGAAAAAATTCCGTTGATTTGCACTGGAAGATTCAACGCTTCAAATCTAATACCACATTTAATGAGTAGAGCTGCTCCTGCCCTACCATCTGTCCTGTCATGGCGTAAAACATTGTACCCTGAAAAGTGGTACTGTCTATCTGGTCGGAACCAAGTTTCTGGTTACTGGAGTTTCTGACAAAAAATGTTCCAGACTGGCCTTGTTTGAGACTAAAGAGCGGGCGTTCCATTGTAGGAACCTTATTCTGTTATTGTTATTATTGTGGCTCGAGTTATTGTTATTGTTGCTGTTATTCATGTTATTGGCTAACATTGTTAGTTACCATGTTTTGTAGTATTGATGTTATCGATTGTCGAAGATTATTTTTATTGGGTGTTTGTGACGATTGGTGTTTGTTAACGAGGTGTTCTATACTAAGGGCTGTTTGGTTTATCATTTCCTCAGTATCCTCGATTTCCATCTCTTGTGGAGAGGTTCTGGCACTGGGTGGTTTTAGTGTATGATGGCTTGCAGAGTGATGTATGACTGGATGCAATTTAGCGTTGTAGATTTGGCTCTCAGTGAACCAATCCTCCTGGTCTCCTGTTGTGCCATTATTGGCTTTCGTACCTCTATCTGGCCGTTTGTAGGGTTGTAGTTTGGTAGTACGCCGGAGTGTTTTTTTCTGGCTTGAAGTTGGTAATTCTGGATATTCTTCCTTCTCAGGGAAGACGTTTTCCGTGTGGCTAAGTGTTTGAAATCGATTTCGTACCACGGTAGAGTAGCTGTCTGACATTAACCGATCGCGAGTTCTCTTCTGTCTTTCGAGAAATACTGAGCATTTGTTGTCTGTGGCCTTGTGGTCTCTGCCTTTACAGTTTATGCAGTGCAATTCGGATTTCAGATGGGAGCTACAGGTTGAGCTTTCATGCTTTTCGCCGCAATGGAGACAACGAAAACCATCTCGACATTGGTACTTAATGTGACCAACTCTATAACAGGTGGAGCATGTTCTGACCGGGGGAATATAAGTGACTACTCGGCAGCGCATTCCATATATGGATACGTGGTCGGGTATGCTCTGGCCATCGAATGTAAGAAAGCAAGTTGGTATTTTGATACGTGATACAGCGCCTTGTGGATCAGAAATAGTTTTTGAACATCGTTTGATCCTGACTACTGGAATCGGTGAAACGATTTCTTCCAAAATGTCTTTGTCTTCAAGGGAAACATCAATATTTCTCACTACTCCGGTACGGTATACTAGCGAATCCGGTATATATGCTATCATATCTTTCTCCTTGAAGCCATGGAATTCCAATAGGGAGTTGGCAGCATCTCCGGATACAGTTTCAACCTTAATTCGATTTCCTCCCACAGCTGCGATATTAGTTATTAAATGCTTATTGGTATTATTTTTAAAGAGCCATCTACCAAATATCATAGGGTGCGTTTTTCCGATTTGGCCTACTTTGTTCTATACTAAGATGAAGAAAGGACCACTGTCTGTTTTCCTGAAACGATTTTTCATAGATCGTTGTAGATATTCATTATTCTGTTCTGAATTAACACCCGTCTTCTTTGAATTTTTATCTAGTGTTCCCTGCGACTCGGTTTGGTTATCTCCATTGAAAAAATCGACTTTGGGATTGTTATTATGGGGAAGGGGGGACCCTCCCCCGCTGCTCACACTCATAGGACTACGTGAGTCGCTTTCTTACTGGTTGTGGACTTTATCCTTATATCGGCGTTTAAGTTATCGCAAAAAGGAAATAGTTAGATTAGAGGGATTAATATACTTATCTCAGTGCTGTTTAGCGAGCTTCCAATCGGGAGGATTCGGCACGTCTTCTCCATACCTTCTAATGGATTTCTAGATGTTTCAAAGGCAGCTGGATGAGTTCATGTTTAGTTCACTCCTTGAACAAAAACCTGTCCCTGTGAAGAGTTTTGTACGAAACAAAAGCTGATAGCAATTGGATGGGCACCATTGCTAGAGGATATCCATGACTAGCAATTTAAAAAATTACATCATCTTCACCCTTCCTGAATATAACATCATAATCGAATCCAGCCATGAAGGACGTATATCGGAGAAGTCGAGCTGATGTCATTTTAGGCAATCGGGTCTTTGAGTGGAAAATTCGTGTGAGAGCCTGATTGTCTGTGACTAGTGTAAATTTTCGCCCGTAAATATAATTGTAGAAATGATCTACTCCAAAAACGATTTCCAGTGCCTTACCACCTATTTGCGAGTAATTTTGTTCCGCATCTGATAATGCGCGAGAAGCAAATGCTATAGGCTTTTGAGTGCCATCAATGACGTGGGATACCGCTGCAATTCCGTTTGGGCTAGTATCTGTTGCAAGTATTACTGGTAAATCAGGACTGAAAGGTGTCACCACACGGTCATTTACCATTTCAGCTTCCAATTTCATGAATGCGTTTCACAAGTGGATGCCCATTCAATTTTTTCATTTTTCCTCATCAATTTCCGTAAAGGGTATGTTAAGGTTGACATGTGTGGTATAAATCGAGAATAATACGTAGGCATCCCCAGAAATCGCTGAATTCATTAGTGTTCTTTGGTCTTGGCATGTCTACCACAGCTCTTATGCGTGTTCGTGTTTTCATGATTGTATTGTACTTTACAAGGTGTCCAAGATATTCTATTTCAGTTTGAAAAAAAGTCCATTTGTTCTTGCAGATTGTATTGACTCAATTTCCGGAGACATAACATAAGGTTTGCTTGACATTCTTCTAAAGTTGTACCGTGAACCAGAATATCATCAAAATAAGGGTCTTTGGAAGACCCTGTAAAACTCGATCATTGATGCGATTGAATTCAGCCGGAGCTGTTTTGACTCCAAAACTTAGTCTGTTCACCCGATTTGTGCCTCTATGAGTAGCCATAGTTTGGATTATACTGCTTTCTTCATCCACTCTCAAATGAAGATAGGCCCTTTATATAAATCTAATTTTCAATAATATTTTGAATTCCGAAGAGTGTTCAATACTTCATCAATTTTCTTAATAGGATAATTAACGTTAACGAGCTATGTTGTTAGGATAATTAACATTTACTCGTACTAATACTACTAAACGAATCGTCCGTGGATTGTGAAACAGCTTTTATCCCCTCCCCTCGCAGCTGAGCTTACAGCCTTCTATCCGACCCTGATCAAAGCCAACCTAAAGTCTTCCTTTTAAAACCAAATCGCATCCCAATCAATCAACTGCATTTCCTGTTTGCACTCCTGTTTCAGGACCCATTCGCTAATGAAGTGGTATCCACCGGTCCAGAAAATTTTCTCGCTGGCCGTATTTGTGAAGACAGAGAACCTATCTAAGAAAACAATCAAGGAAAATGATAGTTTTCTTAATATAAATATAAACGTATTGTAAAGGCACTACATCCTTCCCTAAGAGACTATTCAGAATTCAACATTATGTCTTTAAGAGATATGGTGAGACAAACACTTGATTATATTAGTTTAAAAATTATCATTAGACAAATTCAATTGAATTTACTATATTTAAATTCACGGTTTTAGGGATTAGTAAGTGATTAGTATCACAAATTCTTAATTAGTAATTGTGCGCCTTTTCTTTGTATATAGATATCATATAACTTCAATGACCAATTTAATCCTTGAATCTTTCTGGAACTTTCTTCTCTCTCTGTGACACTTGTTCCAAACTTGTCCTCGTCCATTTTTTTACTGTGAGCTTTGTTCTTCTCCAAACCAGGCTTCTTTGGGCTGATTCTTTGCAAAGGTGGTGGGTTTCGGGTTATCAGACTGTACATTTTAAGATTCTATTTCTCTTTCAAAATCTTCATATCCTGTTTCCATCTCACCAGTTAGCGTTATTTCCAGTGGTTCTATGTGGCTTTCGAGGATCTTTGAAGACTCAAAGAGAAGAATGATGAATTCATGGTGACTGTTTCATTACCACGTTTCACACTCACCGTAGTTCCCTGAATATGTGAAATGGTGAACGGTGATGGATTGAACGGTGGTGTTGTTTTCCAGGTCTTATTTTGCTTCAGTACTTTGTCACTGGTATGGCATGTTTGACTGCGTCTGCATGTGACCTAGCCTTTTGTTTCGTCTCCTTGTCTTTCTGAACAACTTGTTGGTGCTCTTTTGGCTCGCAGACTCGTTCTTGTAGCAGTACAGTTGAATATGGGTATTGGAACATCAACTCTGCTGCTGTGTAAGTGGTTGCAGAAAGTGGTGTTCCTTTATACATCATTAGAAAGTTTTCCAGCTGATTTTCCCAAGTTTTTTTGTTCATGTCGCATTCCCTCAAAAATCTGACCATCGTTCTCATGAATCTTTTCACGTTGCCGTTTGCTTGAGGCCAATATGGCGTTATGGTTTGATGAGATATCGCCATTTTCGTTAAGCTGCTAGACAATTCATATCCATTAAATGGTGGTCCATTATCCGATTTCAGCACACAGGGAAAACCAAACATGCAAAACCACTCCTTTAAGTGTTTCAATATCGTTCGTGTACTCAAGTCACCAATCTGCGAGAGGATGCGTGCTATATTCATCCTACAACTACCAAAAATGTATTAGCTTCCAAAAACTTTTTCTGCGCTTGGTGCTTGGTTGATCCACAACACTTCTTTAATACATTTTTTCTTTTCTGCACATTGGCTTTCGTACTTATGTTTTACCTTAACATACATTTTTAAAATGCTATTACAACAGCCGTTTCTAGCCAAATTAAACAGAGAAAATACTATCCGCCAGACATCACGACATTGAAAATCAAACCATGATTGCCTGAACTGATCAGAGCCCCTTTCCGCCGTTGTCTTGTACATAGCCGCCCCCTTAATACATTGAACCATTGAGCTCGAACAATCTGCCACGCTCTCTATAGAATCCGGGAGCGCGTCAACCGAGGTATTCATTCTGGTTCTGTACTTAGATATATCCGAATCACGCCATTGTAACTTTGGTAGGAGAATAGACCCCTGTGGCCCCAACGCCGGAGAATCATCACTAGCCACCCCGAAGGAGAACGTAAATGGCAAATGATCCGAGAAGTGCTCCAGTCCATCCGAAAAATCTGATAGCTTTTTCCAAATTTCAAAAGAGACAAGCAAAAATCTATGACAGACCTTCCACCTCACAAATAAGTAAACCCCCCGGCACCAACAAGAGGAGATCGGCCGGTGAGATCCGCCAAAGTTCCATCCATCCATTCCATTATCCGCATATAGTTCCAAAAGTTTTACGCCTCTAGAATTTAATTTATCATCCTGCGATTTGCAGTCGTTACTAAATTCTCTCAATCTCCTCGCCCGGAAGAATTTGACCCTGCCCGATCCGAGCATTGCAATCTCCTACCACTATGCAGGAGGCGGACGAACACCTTCGCGAAAATTTAAGCAACCGAGCAAATCGGCCTCCTAAAAGTTACAATTGAAGTATTTACACTAGAATAATGTTGATTACTATATCACACGATACCACCCGAACACATAAACAGGATCATCAGTATATTCTATGCTTATCTTATTCATTACATTTTTTTTCTTATAACCATACAATGCACCACCACTTGCCCTCCCAAATTTGGCTGATTTCTTTGCCGCTACCCCAAAAAAAAATTATGACTTGGAAATTTTCCTTCGTAGTATGAAAAACCCTCTTCCATTACTTGTGTTGCAAATAACATGAATACATCACATTTTTTTGCAAATACAAAAAATTCAAAACAGTTCCCTACGATTATTATCAAGACCTTGGACATTGTATGATAGAACCGTTGAACGCTCCAATGTGTGATAGCCGACACCATCTATCGGCTATCAGCGGAACAACCGCGAGAGGAGAGGCGAGGAGTGACTGGGGGGAAGGAGAGATAACGAAAACTTGCGACAAGCCCCTCTCCTTACCACTTTCTACCCAACTCTCATCAGACCAGGTAATCTGTTCTTTCAATTTCCGTATTTAAATCAAATTGATATTAATATCCCAGATCCATCCTATTAACCGAACTCCTTACCTAATACCACCTGCGGTGCTATTTCATAAAAAATAAAAATATTAAAGGAATACGTAAATCGTTTCCACATCGTGGTTAATAGGAGTCCCATAGTAATTCTTGGAGCAATAAATACGTTTGTTGAATAAATAACTATATCTATTTCCAAAACCTTGAGTATAATTATTTCTTGAACCTTATATATCTATATATAAAATAACCTTAGTAATTAATAAGGTGAAAAAAGGGAATAATATCAAGAAATCGTAATCAAGTAAAGGTAGAATTGATTTAACAATTCCTTTCAGTATTACATGTGATAGCCGACACCATCTATCGGCTATCAGCGGAACAACCGCGAGAGGAGAGGCGAGGAGTGACTGGGGGGAAGGAGAGATAACGAAAACTTGCAACAAGCCCCTCTCCTTACCACTTTCTACCCAGCTCTCATCAGACCAGGTAATCTGTTCTTTCAATTTCCGTATTTAAATCAAATTGATATTAATATCCCAGATCCATCCTATTAACCGAACTCCTTACCTAATACCACCTGCGGTGCTATTTCATAAAAAGGTGTAAATCAATAAAAGGTGTAAACCTATAAAAAGGTGTAAATCAATAAAAGGTGTAAACCTACATATACATATAATTGTAAATAACATTTAATGACATGGCTATATAACTAATTTTAACGCCAAAAAATAATAATAATAATAATTATTAAAAAAAAAAAAAAAAAAAAAAAAAAGTGGCACAACACCCAGATAACCCAGTTCATTATTATCAAATAGTGTATTCAAGATCGAAGTTTGTTCTTGAAGCAATTTGTAAAACTATTATCGAAGTTTTAATTGATGCTTAATTTGCAGCTTGTTCATTATTGTAACCATCATCATTGATTATGTATATAGTATTTAAAAAAAAATAATAATAATAAAATAAAATAAAAAAAAACCTTAGAACAAAAAAAAATCAACAACAACGCAACGTGAAATAACTAAGAGCTCCATCTAGGAAGAAATGTAAAAAAAAAAAAAAAAAAAAACTTCGAATAGGACCCCTCTCCACCGCTGTACCAACCCTTACCCATACGAACCCCTAGAAAAACGGGCGATCTCTCACAGCCATGCAATTTTCAGAAAACAACCAAGAAGCAAAAGTTGCTGAAAGTATGTTTGCTGAAAATTGAAGGCTGAGGGGGAGGGGGGGACTGTGATAGCCGACACCATCTATCGGCTATCAGCGGAACAATCGCGAGAGGAGAGGCGAGGAGTGACTGGGGGGAAGGAGAGATAACGAAAACTTGCGACAAGCCCCTCTCCTTACCACTTTCTACCCAGCTCTCATCAGACCAGGTAATCTGTTCTTTCAATTTCCGTATTTAAATCAAATTGATATTAATATCCCAGATCCATCCTATTAACCGAACTCCTTACCTAATACCACCTGCGGTGCTATTTCATAAAAAATAAAAATATTAAAGGAATACGTAAATCGTTTCCACATCGTGGTTAATAGGAGTCCCATAGTAATTCTTGGAGCAATAAATACGTTTGTTGAATAAATAACTATATCTATTTCCAAAACCTTGAGTATAATTATTTCTTGAACCTTATATATCTATATATAAAATAACCTTAGTAATTAATAAGGTGAAAAAAGGGAATAATATCAAGAAATCGTAATCAAGTAAAGGTAGAATTGATTTAACAATTCCTTTCAGTATTACAATTATCGCAATCGCGCAGAAACTTCACGAGCATTATGTCCTTTCTTTTTGCGGATTTTCCCTTAATAAAGACGTGAACGGAAAACAGTTGATTTTTCCATCCAATATGCACTTGAAAAACTCAGAAACCGAAACAAATGGGTCCCCCACATTTTCTTAACTCAATCCTCTTGTCACGATATTATTTCGTCGTAAACGCTGTTCGAGACCATCAATGCGCGATCGCAGCTCATCATTTTCCTTCCTCTGCCTTTCCGCGCCGACCTATCGCAACGCAAAAGTCGGCCCACTGAGCTGATCTAACCGCGAGAAGCAGTTTGCCAATATTCTCGATTCAGTAACAGTTAAGTATCGCGATGTTCGACTGGCTAACTAAGGCTTTTAAACTAAAGAAAAACCATGATTTCACTAACTGATCACGAAACTGGTTCCGCTGCTCGTACAAAACCCCTTAAAGTAGACGAAAATTTGAAAGAACAACAAAACGTGTCCGTCTTGCACTGCAGCTCAAAGCCGACCTCTAATTACAGATGGCAGTTCTTCTTTATTACAATCCATTTAACCTCTAATGATGTACCAATGCGCTAATCCTCCGTTCCGGCTGGGAAGCAAAAACCGCAATTCATTCGAAGTGAAAGAAAATTAAAGAACTCCTAATGAATTGTCAACCCCATCCCTCGAAATCGATAAAACCGACTTTATAGGTCCTTGGGCCCCCGAAAGCCTTTCGTTTCTTTCCGTGTCCTGCCGCACTAATCGCGATCACCCCACATCACTGAGGTCTAATAGCATTCGTTCTCGTTTTCCTTTTTTCTTTTCTGCTTCCCCCCTGCTCTTCGTTTAGGCCTTGAAGCACTAATCATCATTCACAGCTCTTCTTTTCCTCCTAATTCCTTCGAGGCCCTCACCCAACCGCCACCTTGGACAAGTTGAGACTGATTGAGATACGGTCATCGGGCGTTCTATTAAAGCAGCTTAATTTGTCCTCATAATTGTATTTCCCTCGAGTGGAATGAGGAAAGGGACTTACGATACCCGATGAAATCGTGGCAACACGAGGGCGATTGGAGTCGGCGAACTAACAACTCAGTGTAGAGACCTTATCAACTTTATAAAAGCTCTCAATGCATTGGGTCTTAATTAAACTGTGTGGGTTGGAGGTGGATAGGGACGTGGGGAGTTCCACGTTTTAGTACAAAGCTCCGGGAAGATACTTAATTCAATGCCTATCTCTTCAACTTATTTCTATTCCGCTCAACCTTTGTAATCGACCAAGAAAAAAAGTTTAACCCCCTCTCAAAAATGTTAATTTACGTTTAAAGAAACCAAAATGGAATCCTAAAAACGAATTTAAACAAAATCTCGCTGTACAAAGCTATTTTCCGAAACTATTCGACCAAAATTTACGAAGTGTGGCTCAAAACACCAAAATCTTGGCGTCATGATCAATCGTAGGAAATTATAATCAAGGAGAGAGAGAGAGAGAGTTAAAGCGTTTATTGCAATATACAATGTTGACATTATCTTACATGGACTTAATAATGATTTGTTATAGAAGAACGTTCAATATATGTACCACGCTTATACTGCATAATCTTTCGATTGTCGCAGGAAGCTTGCCGGTTCAAAACTGCTTTACCTCCTGAAAAACCTGTTTTTTTTTTTTTTTTTTTTTTTTAAATTTATGTTTTACAAATGGATACAATACATGTTTTCCCCACTTTCATTTCTTCTTCTTTTACAACCTAATAATAGTAACTCCAAAAACACCTTAACCAATAATAATAGTAACTCCAAAAACACCTTAACCAATAATACAATACAAAAAAAAAAAAACAATACAATGTAAGAAAGCAATAACAGATGCTACATAACTTGCATTTACAGAATTCAATCCATCCTTTAATTTATAATTTTCTCATGCTGATACTATTAACTGTACTGTAACCCTTAACCAATTATTCAATATTCATAATTATATCTTTGAATATACAAAAACAATTTTCTAGTTTTTTCGCCTCTGTACTTCCGAGTAATTGAACTGCTCTACGAGGAATGACCTATAACTGCCAGCTTTCCCCAGGTATTGTACCAGTCCTGGCAAAAATCCATTCCCATTTAATACACAAATCAATTCCTGCCATGATAGCTTTGAGCTTTTTAGATATATCAAACGAAACTCGCTCAATACCGGACATACTGCCAAATAATGAAAAGGTGTCTCTAGTTCTCCCAAGTTACATAATGAGCATCTATTGACCAATCCCTCCCTCCACCATCTGAAATTCAGAGTGAGCATTTCTGATCTCGCCCTGAACACAGCTCGCACGACATTCAAGGATGGACTCGCTAAGTACCTTCTGCCACCCTCCACCGACCTGTCTAACAGTGCATACAGTGTATGGTGCTGAGATCCAATCACCGCCAGATTCAGGTCATGTTTCCACTCCTCATACTTCCTATCTCTCAGAGCCTGGAAACCCATCCTCGACCGTCCGTCGAAAGCCAAACCCCACCGCTGCGCAAGCTCCTTGTACGCCTTGAACCACGAGATCTCCAACTTCACCACCTCCTCTGCGACAATTCGAGGATACCTATATGCTGGTAGCTCCGGCGTGCGTGTCACATAATCTGTGTGTAATTTCATGAAGTAAAAATCAAGCGGCTCAACTCCACTCTCCGCGTACAAAATATAGTTAGGAGTGTTTTGAGGCAATGCGAAGACCTTTTTGAGGTAGTATCTATTGAACTTTTCTAATTGATCAAAGCTTTTCCACCCCCACACCTGAGCAGCATATCCAATCACCGAACGAATAGTGGCTAGGAATACTTTGTGTTTTACTTCAAAAGGCACATTTCGCTTTCTGAAAAGTTCCGCCCACACACGATTCAACCCATATTTCCCTTGTTCAATCTTACTTTGGTGTTGTTTGCCTAAATCCAAACTTGGAGTTATAACGACTCCCAAATATTTATATTGATTTGTAATAATTAATGATTCCCCCTTGTAAAAAAATCTGTCGTTTCGAGCCCGTCTGCCACCACCTCCACCACAGATCATAACCATAGACTTTTCCCTGCTTAGTACCGGGTTCCATAGATCAAGATAGTTCTCCAATTCTCGAATCATGATTTTTAGCGATGTAGCGTTATCAGCCAAAAGAGCAACGTCGTCCGCGTACATTAAGCACTTGATCTTAGTTTCTCCCACTTTAATACCCCCACTCAAAGCATCTGGCAAATCATTCAAAAACAATGAAAACAACTTTGGTGATAACAAACAACCCTGCTTCACACCTGTATGGGTGGTAAAATATTCGGACAGACCCTCAGCTGTCCACAAACCCATAGTTGTATTTTCGTACAGACGTCTTATGATTGTACAGAATTTTGTGGATGCTCCATATGTACCAAGTTTGAAAAATAGTGCAGTCCTATCCACTCTGTCAAACGCAGCTTCAAGATCTATATAAAAAATATATGTTTTCTTCAGCAGATTCCGCCTAACGTTTACTAAATTAATGAGCGTGAAAAGGTTATCTACTGTGGAGTAACCTGGCCGATAACCGGCCTGTGACTCATGCAGAATGTTCCTTGCATCCGACCATCGCGAGAGGCGCTCCAGCAACATGCCTGTAAAGATCTTGGCGCCAGAATTCATGAATGCTATTCCTCGAAAGCTTGAAGGATCGGTCGTTAGCCCTTTCTTATGTAGTGGGAACGATATAGCCTGTCTGAAAGATTCAGTTACTTCACCCTCCTTATAAATTTTGTTGTAGGCACGAAGTAAACCACGCAGTAGACAGTCTGGAGCATTGACAAAAAACTCATTTGTTATACGATCCGGCCCGGGAGCCTTATTCGCCTTGAGCTTCTTGATCATCATCGACAGCTCATCTAAAGAAAAATCCTGATCTAAATCATAATCTAAAATAAATGGTTCAGCATAGCTCATCTGCCCGCTTATGGGTGCAGGATTCAGTAAATCTCGGTAGTAAATTAGCAAAACCTCTGTCCCCATTTGTGGAGCCCGAAAGGTTGGTCTTCTCTTAATCTTGTCTATTAATTTCCAGAAATCCTGCGAGTCCTTAACTAACCCCAAATTTTTGTCAATATTTTCGTAATACAAGATCTCCTTTTCTTTACAAAGACGTTTGTACTCATCGTTAGCTTCCTGATACTTAATTTTATTCTCCAAACTAAAATCATTTCTACAAACATTCAGCAGTTTCATAGATCTTTTGCGTAGATTGTAGCAAGAATAATCGAACCATGGTTTCACGAAAATTGGTCCAATCTTCCCCACACATTGGTGCGCACCCGTTTTCCCTGCCGCATCCCATATTATTTTCATAATCTCCTCAAAACTCAACTCCGTATTGCTAAACCCACCGCTCTCATAACGCTCAAAGGCCTTCGTTACCCTTGTAGAGTATAGTTGACCATTCTGCTTCTCCCAATGTAGCTTTGGCAAGAGGGGCGTCACCTTTACTTTTTCAGTGGCCGATTCGTACGTCAGCGTCAACGCAATGGGCTGGTGGTCCGAAAAAATTGCGGAAACTACCTCAAAATTCGCTACTTGGGGCAAAATTCTCCTGAAACTATTGCCAAATCTATTACTGAGGCTCCTCTCGTGCTCAAAAACGTCCAACATCCCCCTCCATCTCCCTGAACCCTACCATTAAGCACCACCATACCAAGCTCATCAAAAATCTTAATTAATTCTCTACCTTTAGAATCTATTACAATGTCTTGTAACGTCCTTGTCAAGCTTACCCAACTCAACTCCTCAAAGACTCCTTCTGGGAGTACTTGCAACGTACCCACCCTAGAATTTGAATCCCCCATGCATATGAATAAACAATCCAAGTTGCTTTCTCTTATTTCTTTAATAACTTCAAAATCCTCATCCCAATGATTGCAATTTAGGTACATAGGAAGGATGTATACCGGGTCATGCCGAATTGTCAATTCCACAACATTTTGGCCCAACATATTTACAAAATTTGCCTTCTTTCCATATAAACTCCTTCTTATCCCAAAAAGACAACCACCACTAGGCCTACCTAGTTTACTCAGTCTAATGGCAGACACCCAACTCAATACGTAATCACCGAAACACTCCTCAATATTCTTTACATTTGTCTCAACTACGAAAGTTTCATATAACAAAAATATATCATGCTTATTAACAAAATTTTTGAAATCATTATCTCGAATTTTTCCCTGCAGACCGCATATGTTATAAGACAAAATAACCATTTGCTTTTCAGACACCAATGATTCTCCTTTTCTCCCTTCCTGATGTCATGCTGTCGATTGAAGCTGCATGGTTCCAGCACCGGCGGCGTGTTTCTACCAGCCTACCAGCGTTCGAGGTCACTATCTGCACCTGATGTTCCCTCCTTAATTGTTCCACTCCATCCTGTCCCTCGTGTGTGATCAGCCCACGTTTCTCATCCCATAAATATGAGCCGTTTTCCACTTTCAATGTGTTTCCTTTCCATAAGGTCCTGATATTAGGGTACTTTTGATTAATTTCTCGCTTCGTTGCTGCTAATTTTGATTTACGTTCTCTAGATTTTTTTGAGAGGTCCCTTGTTACGTAGAACCCTGTGTTTCGGAGAGCCTGAGATTTACCCAATATCTGATAAACTTCTTCCTGACTCACAAACTCAGCAACAATCATTTTCCTGCCCATTTCTCGCTTTCCGACTGGGTATGCGCGACTGATCAACGGTTTCTCTTCGAATCCAAGTACAGTCCTTAGAAAATTCTGAATTGTAGTTATACAGCTCTCATCGCTATTTGCCACCAACCCTCCAAACAAAAGGTTAATCTTACGGGTCCTATTGTCTAAGGAGTCCACTAATTCGTATAGCTGGTTTATTTCTGTTTTTAAGACTTCATTTTCCTCCTTAAGCGATAGTATTTCCGAACTGATAGTGGATGCTAGGTTTCCCAAATCTACTTTAGTTGCAATACCTTTTTCCTCGATCACTTCAGCTATGCATTGCTTCAGCTCCGCTAGTGTGAAAGCTCCTGATGGTGTGTGCGACATATTGTCTGATACTTTTTTGTTCTTTGGTATTGGGAAATCGTCGAACTCTGTGGGACTTCTCTCTCTCTTCGAGGCTCTAACGCAACTTGGCGATGTTTGCATTAATCCTTCTCAGGGTCCTGTCCACTCGAGCAACCGCTCGCAACTGATAACGCGAGTCAGCACAGAGTCGAGCCGATGAGCAAGAGAGATCGCGAGTCGACGCGCGAGGTGGGACAGGAGTGTCTCGCCCTCGCAAGGATTGCCAACTGGTGGCGCTACTGTGGCCGAACAGCGAACTACTTGGCGGGCTCCTGCTTATCATTGTAATCTTATCTAGTGTCATCTCCCGACTCCGGTGTCATCAAATTCTGTGCCTCTCCTATAATAGTGAAAACTCCTCTCGTCACCGTGTCACCGTCACCATGAACGTTGACGACGTTCTACCTGCGGTAATTTGTGCTACGTGCAAATAAAAATACCGAGACGATGAGGCGCTAAGTGACCACACTCGCCGAGTGCATCGCATTTTGTCTTAGAAACTCTATCGTCCGTCATGTAAATTTTGACTCTGAATCGAAACCATCACTCGATGGAGGGAAAACCACCGCTCAGTGGTCAGAAAATGCCACGCTACTTCTTTCGGACGCAAACGTTAAATCTGAACAAAAATAAGCGGTAATGGGTGCATGTTGTTGTACCTATGTAGGTATCTGAATATGACTATCTGGTCTAGACGCAATAAATTTACTAAACTACACGCTAAAAATGTCGTTGTCGCGTTGAAATTTTCTCCCGGCAACAATAAAGGTAAGTTAGAAAACCAGCCAAACGGTTGCGTTATGTAGGCAACCAAATATATTTTTTGGCTTTCAGACAATTTTTAAGCTCAGCTTGACCAACTTTTTCTGAAAAAATGTTTTAAATCGAAGAGTTAATCCAGTTTTAGTTTTAGTTGGTTTTTGAGCTAAGCTTGGCTAACATTATTTGAAAAATAGTGGGAAATCGATTGTATCTAAAATAAATGGGTATTGGTTTCAGACGGGTTTTCATGTCAACGCGGCCAGGATTTCGTGAGAGGAGTGATTGAAATGACTAGCTAAGCCCAGATTGGTTTTAGATGGGTTTTGAGCTCAGCTTGAATAGTTTTACCTGAATAAATAATTATTATTTATTTATTATTGACAAACTACAAAAAATGTGTAAACTATTTTTCTTCTTCTTCGTCACCTTCAATTCTTTTTCAAATTTTCTCTCCTCACGGTTAATCATTGGTTTTTGACCATTTTGCACCCCTACCACCGCTCTTTCGTGGAAAACGGGTTACGCTATTCAGTTACCTATGTTACTTGGTAGCCACATCATTCCATGAACATTGATGAAAACAGAAAAGAGTTTTAGGTACCTAGCCGATTGTCAGCCAAAAGCTGGTGCCCGTATTAAACGTAGATAAATATAATTATATTTCCTCTTTTAATAAAATTATGGGTATTCCTGAAGAATCTGCTTACGGCGTTCGTTAGACAGACGATAGTTTCTTCAGGCAAAAAACAGGAGAATTCAAAATGGAAGATCAAGCGAGAAAACGATAGAACTCCGAAAAAGAAATCTCAAAAAGTGCGTGCTTTTCCAAGTAGGTATCATCGATTGCTTGTGTCCATTGAGCCCTGACATGTATTACCTACTAACGCTTCAAGTACCCACATTCTCTACGGCCTCAAGTACCTACCTCAGCGATCGTCACTACGGTGTTATTAGGAAGTGTTTCCGTTTCAGCATCAGCTGATAACATCATACGATGCAGATGAATGATGAATTTATCTAATGATATAATCGATTTTGTCAAAAAATGTAAAACCTGTAATAAATTCCAACGCGATAACCAAGAGTCCACAATTTTAGAACAAGATGCGCCAACAAGACCGTGGATGGAAGTGGGGACAGACCTTTATCATCTGAATGGGAAAGATTATCTCTTAATTGCAGATTCTTTTTCGGGATTTTATGACTTCGCTGAAATGAGAAGCACATCGTCATACAGTGTAATCCAAAAACTGAAGCGATGGTTTTCAGTGCATGGAATCCCAGATACTGTTTTATCAGACGGAGGGACTCAATACACCTCTCACGAGTTCAAGCAGTTTGAGAAGGAGTGGCAGTTCAACCAACGAGTCTCAAGCCCTTTATTTTCTCGATCCAACGGACTAGCAGAGAGATATGTTCAAGAAGCCAAACTGCTTCTGAAGAAATGTCTGGACGAAAAATCGGACCCTTACCTAGCCATTCTTCACCAACGAAACATACCACGAGGAGCATTAGGGTCACCAGTGCAACGCCTTATGAGTCGCAGAACGCGCACTCTCTTGCCAACGGCATCTTCATTACTGGTTCCTAATATCATCAAAAACTTGTCGAATGAACTACAGGCCATCCGAGCAAAAAACAAGTACTACGGGGACTCCGGAAAAATCAAATGCTCGCAATACGAAGAAGGAGAAAAAGTACTATTCCGAATAGCACCGAGAGAATGGCAGCCAGCTACAATCATAAGAAGAGGACCGCAACCGAGATCTTATATCATAGACGTTGAGAATGGACGACAGTACAGAAGAAACGCCTGGTTCTTGAGAAAAGTACCACAGGAAGACCAGCCTCCATCACCACCTCAAAACACGCCAACTCAAATCAGAAGATCCGCGAGGCTCGCTAACAGGCCATCTCTCTAAAATCCTTTTCCAGAAGAAGAGAGATGACATATATTACCTACTAACGCTTCAAGTACCCACATTCTCTACGGCCTCAAGTACCTACCTCAGCGATCGTCACTACGGTGTTATTAGGAAGTGTTTCCGTTTCAGCATCAGCTGATAACATCATACGATGCAGACGAGAATCAATTAATGTTCAGTATTCACATTTTTCATATTATGCTCATTATTATATATTATAACATATCCAATCTCACTTATATATTTATTATTGATATTATCATACTTTCAAGTACGCTTCACACATAAGTATTTCACATAAAAGCGTGACAAGCCCTGACGAATAATGCCCTTTACTGTACTAACAAACTTGGCTTTTACTTGCCAATTTGGGAAAATAAATTTCGAGTTCAACTTTTGACGTGTAAGTCTCTTTAAAAGTAAGTGCGAACCGTGTTTCATCGAATCAAAGTGCGGTGCTCACATTTTGAAAAAGCGGTGGGAAAGGCGAGGTGCGAAGGCTAGAAGCTTGTCTCTTTGGCCGCAGTAGCGCCACCAGTTGGCAATCCTTGCGAGGGCTAGACACTCCTACCCGCTCATAGGTGCAGATAAACATACTGCCAACATAACAGTGTTCAACCAACAAATCATGATGCATGATAGGTACCTACATAAATGAACATGTTAAGATATTCGCGTGATACAAGATAGAAATAATATTCTATACGCTAATACAGATATATCTTGATTCAACATATTTATCTATGTGGTGAGGCCAAGACCTATAATGATTTTTGGGTGAACTAGAAAACACAATGAAAACATATGTGGATGGATGTTTGAAGCTACATGGAACTATTTCAGAAGCGGTAACATAGAAGTTAGAAATAGTATTGAAAACACATCCCTCATTTAACACTTACCAATATCTACACATATATAGATCTACGTCATCTACACCACAAAACACCTTTCCAACTTGAACATACAATTTTGCAAGATCTATTTGCTTGAATCTAGTACTCAAGGGTTCAGGATTGATTATACAGTCTATTACATATCTATTACACCAAGTTTCATTGTTCATGTCTGATTGTGAATGAGACCTATTGGTTTGAAATTCAATTAGTGTCCAACATTCGAATTAGATCAAGGAATGATAAATGTTTTAAATTAAATACTCGAAGGACCACCTCAAATTTGAGGAATAAATTGTTTTACCTCTAGAATTGTGGGTGCTCAAAAATTAGAAAGTTATATTGAGGAAGCATCAACTAGCATTAGGTTTTATTGAAATCTCAGTCAAGATGTGTCCCTAAGTGTCCACTGAAAATGAACATGTGTTAAAAAGGATGAAATTGAAATGTATATTGATAAGCTTATCTGACAATGTTCAGTCCACTGCAGAAGAATGATGATGGTGAGATGTCCTTTTGATGAAGTAGAAACTGGATTCCAGCAGATGTACTGCTCCAAAACTTGGCCAAAAGTAGTTTTGAAGAAGTGCAGCAGGTGGTCTGGTACCAGGAAGGTTAGGCAAGATGATGATGAAAGATGAACCACCAGGAAGTTAGGTTGAAGTAGATAAACCCTAATAAACTTCACTGCACTTGTATGATGAATACAAAGTGAATAGAAAATAACTATTTTCCTCACTTTAATTAAGGATGAAAAGAGATAAAGTTTTATAGAAAGTTGGAGCAATGTGGTTTTAGCAATGGCTACTTTGATGATGATGATTGGTGTAACCGACAAAGGCAGACCAGCTCATTCCAACCTGGGCTGGCAGGCTTCCATCACAAAAACATGAAAAATCCCTCATGAAGAAGATTGAATGGCGTTGATATACGAAGATCGCAATGAAGATAAATATAAGAATAATGCACAATTCTGCAATGATATTAATAAAGAAAATGATCAACAATATTTGGGAAAAAATAGAAAAAGTAAAGGTCCCATTTGGATGATAAACAGGAGCCAGTAGCATCCATATAAGAAAAAACGAGTGAAAATGCTCCATAATCCATGTTTTACTCCATGAATCAAAATGGAAACATGAAGAAGATGTTGCAAAATCTCAGTACTGCGGTAACAGATAAGAAGTCTGGCTATTTTCAAAGCGTGATAAGTAATACTACAGACGGAGTTGTATTCCGAGCGAAAAATATAATTTAAATTTGCAACATAGTAGTGTTGAAGAGTAGTAATGAATACATCTGTGCAACGAGTTCGACGACAATGTGCAAGATTAAAGAAGAAGAAAAATGTGGCGTACATGATAGAACCAGACAAATACAAGCGGTTATAAAATGAAAGTAAGTCCAAACAATGTCTACTTCATAATTAACCCACCTCTTACTGTATTCAACTTCTACTCATAGTTGAACTAGTCCACCAGAAATTGCCTATATCTTGACGCCGTTCTAATATATTTCACCAGTTCATCATAAGTCACCCCGTCCGTCTTTCCGTCCAATATGCCGGTCAATTCTGCATGAGTGAGGGTGGCTTTTTTAAAATACTGATGGCGGAATTCACTGAGGACAGGACATCTCGACATGAAATGCAATACCGTCTCTTCTTCCCGCCGATTGCACATGAAACACATGTTCGATCTTCCCTCTTTCCACCATCTATAATTTACTTTGATCATCTCTGCCCTCGCTCCGAAGATCACACGTATCTTGAATAGATCTGGAATTTTCATGTAGGCTCGACCATTCCCTACATCGTGGTTCAGTGCTGCGTACAGTCTGTGATGCTCCGATTCTCGTACTTCTTTTTTTACATTCTCCCTCCAACTCATCTTTGCCACCATCCATAGGTACCTCCCTCATTCTCTCAACCCATTCTGCCGGGCTTGCCACTTGATCAACACCCTCCACTCCTCGGCAACTCTGAGCAAGTTCGAGGAAGTCCTGAACCCACGCCAGCCTCCTAGAAATCCCTTCCTCCGCAATAATTTTGGGGTAGCGATTATTTGGATATTTTAAAATCTTACCCAGATAGTCCAGTTGTAGTAAAACTTCAGGGGTTCTACGCCGCTCTCTGTATATAAAATATAGTTCGGTGTGTTATTGGACATCGCAAACACTTTCTTCAAGTAGTAGCAATTCAGCACCTCTACTTGTTCATAATGCTGATGACCCCACACCTGAGCCGCGTACCCCACAATCGATCTCGTCGTAGCCTCAAAAACCTTATGTTTCACTTCAAATGGAATGTTTCTCTTCTTAATCAGGGGACCCCATACCATGTTCAATCCATGTTTTGCCTGCGATATCTTTTCTCTAAAGTGTTTTCCCATGTTGAGATGTGGCGTCAGTACTACCCCCAGATACCTATACTCATCAACTACCTTGAGTAGGCTTCCTCCATAATGCCACTTTTCATTTGCTGCCAGACTTCCGCCTTTCTTACCAAATACCACGACGTTGGATTTCTCTGGACTCAACACCAAATTCCACATCTCAAAATACTCGGCCAATTCATTAATCATGAGCTGCAACGACGCAGGACTGTCTGCCATAATCGCAATGTCATCAGCATACATGAGAACCTTAACCTTCAGGTCTCCCACCTTAACACTACCACTTAAAACCTCTGGTAAGCCGTTGAGAAACAACGAAAAGGCCATCGGTGACATCGGACAACCCTGCTTCACCCCACTAACTGTATCAAAATATTCCGACATGCCCTCTCTTGACCAAACTGCCATACTAGTGCCTGCATATAAACTTCTCATGATCAGGATAAACTTTGTCGACATACCCAGCAACGATAATTTGTAGAAGAGCGAGCTCCGTTGTACATGATCGTACGCAGCTTTCAAATCGACGAACATCGTGTAGGTTTTTTTCTTTTGCATTTCTCTAATCTTCACTATATTGTATATACAAAAAATGTTGTCTATAGTGCTATACCCTGGCCGGAATCCTGCTTTTATGTGGTAACTAGGCCTACTCATGGCTGTCATAAAGTTCGGCTACTCTTCATTTTACATGCTGGTAATTGATCGAAATGTACCTCTAATCTCATTGTCATGTTCTGTCCGTGACTCAGGATTTGAACTTAATCCAAAATTCTATCCGCTCAAAGTACGTTTTACCGGAAATATTTTAACTAGTATTTTTGTTAGAATTAGTTACTGGATGTTAGTGCGCTTACAAGTGGGACTAACTTTTAGATAGTCGGTACGAATCAAGTGCTCAAAGTTTGCTCAAAAACTGACGAAAATTAATGTTTTAACCCCCCCGTCCACCACTCATCCACACCTGACGCTGTACATTGGGAGACTTTTCGGTACTTCCACAGTAGGTAATGCTGAATGAATATTTTGCGACCATCAGAGCTTTTTTATTTTGTATTTGTACTGTACTACCACATTTTCTGTAAATATTTTCTACAAGGGCTCATGAAAAATAATCACAATCATTTTATTGTTATTTTTCAAAAAATAATAACTTTGGGTTATCATTCATTTCTGTTTCAGAGTGCCAATTTGTATGCGACGTTATCAAATGTATAGACAGTTCCAAAAGATGTGACGGAATAAAAGACTGTGATGATCTAAGTGATGAAAACGACTGCTCGAGTACGTATAAGCATATCTGAAAAACATTACCTACCTAAAATTACTCCAGAAGTATACATATAACGATAATATTTGAGAATAATGATACACTGTACTATGATAATTACCTACGTTTTCACGATTGTCATATCTTCTGCATGTAATTATTACCTTCCTACCGGCCTACTTTTCCTACTGAAGAGAAATTTACACCCTATCGTCGAAGACGTTGGGAATTGACCGTTGACAAAGGATGTCTCATGTGGGGGTACCGTATTACTACCACACAAATTTCGGAAATCAGTGCCACGCCATCTCCATGCCAACCATTTTGGAATGACAAAGATGAAAAGTCTGGCAAGATCATTTTTTTGGTGGGCGACGCTTGACGCAGACATTGAAAAACTAGCAGCAAATTGTGACATTTGTTCCCAATTTCGCTCTGCACCCCCCAAATCCGTCCTACAACCTTGGCCTTGGCTTCTGCAGTTTGGACTAGGATACATGTTGATTTCCTAGGACCAATGAATCGATCTTTTTATTGTTTTGTCGTGCAGGACGCTACTTCAAAGTGGTTGGAGAATTTCATTGTACACTCGCCTACCGCCTCTATCGCAATTGAGAAGCTCATCGAAACTTTTGCGCGTTTTGGACTACCCCGAGCGCTGACTTCAGATGGAGTTACATTCTTCACGGGAGGAGAGTTCTCCGAATTTTTGAAGAACTATGGCCACACCTCAGAGGTCCACCTTTTCACCCACAGGCCAACGGAGCTGCTGAGAGCGCAGTGAAAATCATCAAGCGCTGCATAAAGAAAACGCTGGCGGACTCGAGGACGGAAAAACTTTCCGTTTCCATTCAAAAATACCTATTCCAGTACCGAAATACCGTTCATGGCGCAATCGGCGATTCTCCTGCCAGCATGATTTTTAAACAAAAACCGCGAACGTTATTTGACCTCATGATTCCCTCTTCGGAAGACGTGGTGCTGGGGCGTCATATTACCATGATCAAAAATTGTGGAAGACGAAATGTCCAAATTGAAAAGAACAGCGACGTATGGGCACGCGACTATAGAGATGGTCGACAAAAGTGGACAAAGGGAGAAGTTTTAGAGAAATTGGGCCCTCAAACTTTCGTCGTGTCTACGGAGGATAACCAAGTTTGGACTAGGCATGCCGACCAGCTTTGGCCAGCCACACCTCCTGGAAAAAGTGCGCAGCCACCCTCTCCTACAGCATCGCCTATTCCAAGTTCGTCAGATCAGGAAACAGAACCTGACGCTCCCGATCTGAATTTACCGCCACCTTCACCTCCAGACCTGCTCACTCCTAACACGAACGTAGATAAAAGACCTCGTCGACCTCCGAAGAGATTAACTTACGTCTATTTTATGAAAGACAATTAATAACTTTTTTTTTTTGGAAGCATTTCCATTCTTTTTCTGTTTATTTATATGAAGATTTTTTATTCATTTTATCAAATTTTATTCTAGGAAGGGAGAGATTGTTATATCTTCTGAATATAATTATAACCTTCCTACCGGTTATCGAATAAAACAGTCAGTCACATTGTCGAATCCAAACGCGTACCGTCTCTTTAATTTCATATGTAAAATACGTCAACAATATTTGTGGAAAAAGTCCATAAATCTACTTTCAAATAGCTCCTTTAATTTCACTCTTTTCTGGATAATCTTGGGTTATTGATAAACCGTAACTGTGAAAACGCGTTAAACCATTGAAGTATTCTTGACTTTGTATATCTTGATTATATAAATTGGTTAAATGCGCAGCATCCACGGTGACACTTTTTGAACTGTTGAAACGATAGGAAGAAAAGTCCTCTTTCCTAAAAAAATAAATAAATAAATGTGTACGGTAATGAAATCCCTCGATTTTGCTGACAGATGCAATCCAAACAAGGTTAGTTTTATACAATAGGTTTATACAAATTTCCGTTTTTTTTTTTTTTTTTTAGCGTGTGAATTTATGTGCGACGTAGACAAATGCATAGAAAACACAAGGAGATGTGACGGAGTGGACGACTGCGGAGATTTGACGGACGAGAGAAATTGCATCCAATCAGGTACTGCATTAGTGATATTATTGATGTCCTACCTAGGTATCTAATTGGTTCTTAACAATTAAGATGATAATTAATTACCAAGTACCCTACTAATTATCATCGTAATTCTACAAAACAAACCCTGACAAGAAACCAGAGATGTGCGATCCAGTGACTTACAAATATCGGTAACTTTGGTTCCTGTGACAAGGAAGTAGCGGTGACTGGCATATGGGTGACAGAGAGTGGAAATAGAGAGTTCCTACGAGATCCGAAAACACCGATACGAATCTGTATCGCGATACGAACGAGCGACTGGGCATGCGCCGCCAATACGATCGGTCGTATTGCAATAAGACAATGGTATCTTTACGGAAATCACGATACCACCGATGCCATCCGAACGAGCGTATCTTTCGTCCATATCGCAAAGTAACCCGCCATCGGGGTAACGTAGTTGTAAACCGCTTCGCATCCACCCGCCGGTATAGCTGCTGTTTTTCTGGAGTAAATGTACATGTTCTCTATTAAATCGGAACGAAAATAGTACGTCATCCTCGCTCATGTCGTCCAGGGAAAATCTCCCATAGAGCAGGCTTAATCGTCGAGGTGCTTCCCTTACACTCTCCCGCTCCAAATTCGTCTGAAAAACGATGCAAGTTCTTTCACTGGGGTTTATTATTCAATGATTCATGATTTGAATTTCTACTAATTTTTGGGGTGTGCGTGTTTCACAAGTGATAGAGCGAATATTGAATTTCAGGAGAAATGCATAGAGCACTTAAATGGGTTCTCAACCAAAATACCTACTTGGATTGATCAGTTGATCATATTTGTGGGCCTCCTGAAATTCAATAATCGCTCTATCACCTGTGAAACACGCACACTACAAAGTTTAGTAGAAATTCAAATCATGAATCGTTGAATAATGAACCCCAGTAAAAGGATTTGCAGCGTTTCTTTTTCAAGAGCGATTACAATGGAAAAATATTCTATTTGAAAATTTTAAATTTCGTAAAACGGAGCATGCATATCAGAATTCTTCAACCCGTGTATCGGCTATAAACCCAATTAGGAGTTCACTCCAGTATCCACATTCACTACATCACTGGTTTTTTAGGGATTTAACAAAACTTTGACAACCCTTAAAGGGCACTTTAAATTAAGTGAGAGAGCTGGCTAAAGAATTAAGGCGTTGTCGGACCAATATTGATTTTTCCTGAGAATCTCAGATTTTTTGCTCCAGCCGTTTGGGAGAAATCGTTCGTACGGCGGACGGACGGAAAAATATTTATTGCACATTTGGATTCTACACCCTTTGAAACGTGAACCATGAAATTTTCAGGGGGGTTAGAATTTTTTTTCAAAAGCGATTACAATGGTTTATTATTCAATAATAAACCAAAATCAACAGCAACTCCTCAGTTGAAATCAATCCGTTAACATGATATTCAAGAAAGTTTTCCACCCCCGGCATTTTTTATTTAAAAAAACGAAAAAACGAGTGATCCGAGTGATCTTGTAAAGCATCAAGAAGACTGCTCGTTTTCTATAGTGATGTGAAAGCAAAATGTGACTCTTAGATACGGATCAGAGATACCACTAGTTCTGCTGAGTTGAATTTATGTTAACCAGAGCTGTGCTCGCCCTAGATATTATCACTGGCTAGATACGATACCACGGTGTCCGAATCTCCTAATAACTCTTTAATGAATGAAATGTGGCGCTGTCACCGTTTTGCCGTGTGATATTTGGTGACGCGTTGACAGAGACCGTAAGTAGATATCCGACACGAGATTCAGTGACTGCGACCAGAGCTGCCTAGCGGAGACGAAGCGAAACTGCGGTACCTGTTCCAATCCCGCGCCTGCGCACAGTTGTACTTTGTGTTGGAATCCAGCGCAGTCACCGAAGTTTCTGTCGCTGCTTTTTCCAGTTCCTTGTCACCGATATATCGGTGACAAACCCATATCAGTTACTTTGTCACCGGTACAGAAATATCGAACATCTCTACAAGAAACATGAGTAACCTCTGCATGATCAGCATATCCATTACACACTGCCAGCAATGTATTATTGATTTGTTAATGTAATAATCAATTTATGAATTATCATATTCTTGATCTGGTTGTGTACCTCAAAATCAAACTTTCCTTGATATTGAAGGGGTACTTTGTGATAGTTCGTTTTAATTTCGTTCGCTAATTATCCATAAATTAAATCTATACTACATGCATATACATGTTTAGTTGCAGAAGCCAACAATAACGGTTCGGCTGAAGAACGGACGTTACAACACATCTTACCTTTTCTCAAACCAAAGGTAACCTTTTGTTTTATGAAATCGTTTTGTTTCACGTAAATAAAAACTTCCTGTAGGGAACTTGTTATTTTTATTCCTCTAGTATTTTACTTTCTCTTCTGAAAGAAGATAGTGGTTTTGTCAAGTTTTTGGTTAGCGGATCAGCTGGAGTTGGCAAGGAGTAATTAGGGAGTTTCTGGGGGATCTTATGATACACACCCAGGCCAGAAAAACCATTACAATGCGCGCCCGGGTGCGCGTTATTATACACACCCTCCATTACGATATGTACCACTACAAATATTATCTTATACACCCAATGTGAGCTATTTAGCCTGACCTGGAGGATACCGTGAGGAGGTTGCTCACGTTGTCCCCCTCATCAGTGAGGGATAGAAACATATCAATATGCCATATAAATTATGTACAATTAATGTAACAAGGCATGAACCAAATTATCAAGGTAGGCATGTCTATTTGGGATGAGGTTTCGGTTTGCGGCTTCATGATTGTGCCCCTCCTGCAAAAAAAGTCACCTCTCCACCTGCCGTCTATAGACCCCCTACCACCACCTGCCATAGGCCTGCCTTACCCTTCTTGCTTTGTCTATTCCCAAACGTCCATCTCTGTTCGCCACTTGCAAGTTCTTTTTGAAATCACCGCAGAAACCACGTCTCCTCCTTTTTGCTTCCGAGTCTACTAAAGTAGCGGAAGCATTGTTTTCACTTTCGGAATGTGAAAAATTTTTTGTCTCCAAAATCAAAAATTCCACTCGCATTTTGCGTTTTAGACCTTTCTGAACGATTTTGGTTCCGTGTCTGTCTGTGTGTCTGTCTGTGTGGCTGTCTGTCTGTCAGCTGTTACGGGCAAAACTACACGAAGTTATTGTCCGATTTTGATGAAATTTTCAGGGATTGTGCGGGTTGGGGTGTAGATGGTCCCCTATAGGTTTCATGACCCCCGGATCAATAGTAG
This sequence comes from Creontiades dilutus, assembly GCA_031894815.1. NCBI lineage: Eukaryota > Metazoa > Arthropoda > Insecta > Hemiptera > Miridae > Creontiades > Creontiades dilutus. The sequence goes on along the minus strand of JAVIWC010000741.1, from coordinate 71,546 downwards.
CCTCTGCGCATGCGCAAACGTGAAATCCTTGTTACGCGCATAACTCCGGGAGTTCTGGGCTAATTTCGATGAAATTTTCAGGGATTGTTTGGTTTGATGTGTGGATGGTCCCCTATGAGTTTCATGACCTCCGGATCAATAGTAGCCTCTGCGCATGCGTGAACGTTAAATCCTTGTTACGGGTATAACTCCGAGAGTTCTTGACCAATTTTGATGAAATTTTCAGGGATTGTTCGGGTTGGGGAGTAAATGGTCCCCTATAGGTTTCATGACCCCCGGATTAATAGTAGTCTCTGCGCATGCGCAAACGTGAAATCCTTGTTACGGGTATAACTCCGGAGGTTCTTGACCAATTTCGATGAAATGTTCAGGGATTGTTCGGGTAGGGGTGTAGATGGTCCCCTATAGGTTTCATGACCCCCGGATCAATGGTAGCCTCTGCGCATGCGCGAACGTGAAATCTTTGTAACGCGCATAATTCTGGGAGTTCTCGACCAATTTCGATGAAATTTTCAGGGATTGTTCGGTTTGATGTGCAGATGGTCCCCTATGAGTTTCATGACCCCCGGATCAATAGCAGCCTCTGCGCATGCGCAAACGAAATCCTTGTTACGCGCATAACTCCGGGAGTTCTTGACCAATTTTGATGAAATTCTCAGGGATTGTTCGGTTTGTTGTGTAGATGGTCAGCTATGAGTTTCATGACCCCCGGATCAATAGTAGCCTCTGCTCATGCGCAAACGTGAAATCCTTGCCACAAGCATAACACCGGGAGTTATTGACCGATTTCGATGAAATTTTCAGGGATTGTTCGGACTTATTAGGTATATTTTATAGTTTGTTCAATATTTGAACATGCCTACCTTTATTTTCCCAAGTTATGCTCCTGCATAACAATAAATTTACCCTAATTCAACATTTACTTCGCTTAATTGAACGAAGTTCTTTAGTCAATAATAATTTTCAATGATCTATACAGTCATGTTATAGATACGAGGAAGCTATGTGCCACACCCACTTGGCAGAGGTTTTTTGCACTGTCTTTTACCCACTCAGTCTCCGATTCCCTTGAACTCGTTATTGCTACTGGCCACACGCAGCAGTGAGCTCTATTGGCTTATTAGGTGTTTATGATAAAAGGTTCAAAAGTCATAGGCCAACGAATAGGTGTGCATCATAATGTGTTCCAGTGGTCTTTCACTCCTGTGTGGCCAATCGGGTGTGTATCTTAGGTTGCCCAGTTTCTATTGTGTAAACCGATGATTCCAGACAGTGGTACGTCTGCAGTCAGGCGCAAACCAACAGAGAGCACTGAAGTTAAGTTACGGGTGACGGTGTTTTTGTGACAGTATAATCTACATACACCAGTCACTAACTTGGAATAGGAGAGATATTGGTCAGAGGAAGTCAATGGTTCCAGACCTTTGTATCTCAGGGGTGAAGAGAGGAGGTTGAGCAGGGGACTCGAATTTTCCAAAATACAACTTCTGCAGACATCAGAGTTCTTGCTCAGGGAAAAGGCTAAAAGCCCTACTATAACCTACTTGCGTGAAAGAGGTTATCTGGGGGTTTTAGCAATAATAAGTCAAGGATTTAGCTTGCGAGAGAGCTCACTGACCAAGTGAAGTCCCAGCTCACTGTTGGGGCTATTACACCTGACCATATCCCTTCTTCCTCCTTCTCCTTCCCAAGGATGAAGGGCCTGGCCCTTCACCTTGGTCACTGCGCTACTCCCGTTTATTGGTACAATCCATGTCCTTCTGGGTAAGTTCCTTACATAGCCCTCCCCCCCCCCCCAGAATTATTGGCAATAAACATAATACAGAAAGTAGCGTGGAGAATGACATACATAGAGGTATAGAGCTGAGTAAGAACTTGAGGAAACAATTAAACTACCTATACAATGTTACCTTAAGACTAGAGACTAAATTTCTACAGTAACGTGTTATACAATGGTCTTAGGAACTAGGAATGTGAATTAATATTTAAGGTGAGGGATGATGCCTCTTGGTCATTGGGAGCGGGGCACAATACGTACAGGGCTCTTGTGGGCTGTGATGTTGGTTCTAGAATTGGAGTGGCTGATGGGTTTTGAGCTCCTTGCACTGTTGCTGGGTGTAGGACAGTGTCTCCTTGATGACTGGTGCCTCAGGGTGTTATGGTATGTCAAATACGGAAACTGTTTCTAGATCTCAGCAGTTTAGGTTGTTTTTGTCAAGCTGAAATTGTCGGCGGTGTGCTGCGCATGGGTTGCTCTTGGTTTTGACCAAGTTGATGCAGGGTGGTGTTTTCCAGGGGATGGTTCTGTCCTGAGGTGCTGCCCGTGGTTTGACAGGGTTGGGGGCGTTGTGCTGCTGGTTGGTGTCCTCAAGGTCCTGGTGGGTTGGAGGCCACAGCTTGATGGGGTTCTCGAGGAGACACTGCCAATACTGGTTATATAGCAGGATGGAGCAGAGTTCTGGCGTTTCAGGTTCGTTGATGAGGGGCATGTTAACTGAACAGAAGTTTGGGTTTGAGTGATTTGTGCAATTGATGACTCGGGGTATAAATAGGTGACGAATCAAACATTCTTGGTGGTAGGATATTGTTTGTTTGACTTGGTGGGTTTTGTTGACGTTCCTTCGTCAATCTGAATGAAAGAAACAAAATACTCGCAATTTTGATAAATTTAGGGGAAAATGAAATTGTAGGTTTAGTGTGAGAACAGAATACTTTTTTGTTATGAGTCACGTCAGCGTTACGATAGACAAGTAGGTAATACATGGTTATTATCAACGTGTATGGAATGCATGGAAGTCAGAGACACAACAGGTTTGTTGACCTGTGCAGGTAGGTCGGCGGGTTTGCACCAGTTGGCGCTAATCACCTCCATGGATCCGTTTATGTTGAGTGTTGCCAGCTTACCAGAGTTGGAGATAACCCGAAATGGCCCTAGGTAATCAGGCACTTGTGAAGGGAACTTGATGGGTGTTTTGGCAAACATTCGTGTTACTTCTTCAAATCCTTTGGGAAGGAAGAACTTTGCTGTATTTGATTGAGTTGTGGGGAGATACTGTGTCATCTTGTGAAACTGTGTTGGGTGTTGGGATCAGTATATAGCAAGGAAGTCAGAGATTGCAATGGAAGAGGCGTTGGGCCAGTCCTTCTTCCTCTTGATGCAAAGTCAATCAGAGGCCCAAGAGGACTAGTGGAAGGTGTGTAGCCCATTTTGCAGGTTGGGGGTGCACCACCTGTGCAGCTTTGAGGTGACGGGGCCAATGATTGACTTCCCCATTCACTTGAGGGTGGTATGCTGTTGCCCGAATGTGTTGGCAGCCAAGTGATGTCATGAGGGCTTAGAGATGGGCGACTCAAACTGTCGTCCCTGGTCGGAAGTTATGATCTCTGGAACACCACACCACCTAATCCAGTTGTGGAGGATGAGTTTTGCAATGTGTTCCACTGTGATAGACGATGTTGGAACACATTCTACCCAGGAGGTGGCCCTGTCTATCATGGTAAGGCAGTATGCCATGACGTCAGAGGTAGAAGGGGGCCATCTATGCCCATGTAGAGATGTTGAAAGGCAATGGTAGGTGGAAATTTTTATAGTGGAGTCTTTGTGTGATTTGAGACTTTGACAGATTGGCAGCTGAGGCATGAAATTCGAGTCCCTGTAGTTGTTCCTATTTGTGTGTTTGTGAAAAACAAGCAAGGTAGCTTAGATGCTTTCCATTGGAAATGCATTGCTATTCCTAACTCATTATTGTCAGCAGTACGGCCGCGGTCCCTCATATCTACATTGCTACGTGACGTGACATCTCTATCACAATTTTGGATCAACGCATCTGGTTGAACTACTGTCATCCCTTGGGTTTTCAACTCATTACAATGACACAACCATTCTTGAATCATCTGTTATAATGCAAAATGACGCTCTGAAAATTAGAAGAACGTTCCTCCATACAGCAACTGTTCTGCTACGACAATTCAGATTTTTATGTAAGTACAATACATGGGTTGGGCACCTTCTGTGCAATGGGAAGGATCATGATGGTTACAACCCATGACTCCATACTTCTAGAAAAACCCATCTCTCGTCTAGTAAGGTGCTATTGAACTAATCATCCACATTCACAACACAACACAGTGCTGACAAGTCTTTGAATGGCAATTGAAAAATCCCAACCTTACGACCTAAAACCCTGCAATGTCATTATTGACCAACCTCTATAGATGAAAGCCAAAGATACAATAAAAGCTGTGTAAACTGTGCTCGAAGAACATTGTGGCGAGGTTGTGAGTTTTTGATTTACTGCTATCATTCACAGTAATAGCAGTTACGCAAGGACTCACTGTCAACTGTGTACACCCTAAACAGTACTGACAAGTGTGATGGATATGGTTAGTTGGCACTTCCTGATTTTAGAATCCGACGCTTCGGGGAATGAATCAGGCGTTTTCAAGCGTCTGGGTCATCCTCTGAGAGTGGCAAAGCATCAATATCCGTATCCACCTCAATGGAAGGGGCAACTGTACCATTCCATCACCTCACACAAGATGTTGTCAGGTCACTGGTATAAATGAGCTATACGGCCCACTCATTGACTCATCTTGCCAATCTAAAGTACTTATTAAAAATAACTGAAATTACAAAAAAAAGGAGGGAAGTACATTAGACGATCTCCTATCAAATTTTTACCAGGCAACGATTTTGAGAGCTCATAAGAATGAACAAATCTCAGCTATTGTCTACAAATTTGCGATACAATGGACCAGTATCCAAATTGTGGGTAATGTATTTCTGAATGGTCACATTTGCTGGCAGAGGATATGTAGGCTTCAAGAATAGTTATTATTGGTCACCTGTTATATTGTCCTTAAAGACACAAGATGTTTATCAATAAAAGTTTAGTTTTGTGATAGAATTCTTGGCTGTAATTTTATAATCTAACATTGGCGACGAAATGGTTCGGAAACGAACTCGAAACGCGACAGATCAAAATAGTAGTGGTGTTGATATCAACGAGAGAGATGGAGAAGACCAATACTCGCAGGAATTGGAAAATGAAATGGCACGGTTCTTTTCACCCCCATTTGAGGAGACAGGAAGCTGGGAGGACTATGAATCCCAATTAAAATTACTATGCAAGGTTAAAGGATTGGGAGGGAATAGACCGCTGGGCACAGAAGCTCGCAGGGATTTGTTGTTGGCTTACGTTGGAGGCACCCCACTAAAGAAAGTGAAAAATTTCGTGCTACCAGCTAAGGTTTGTAATTTAAGTTTTAGTGACTTATTACAAGCCTTCCAGAGCATTACAAACCTAAAAAGACTATATTTTCCGCAAGGTTAGAGTTCGATCAGTGTTTCAGAGAACAGGATGAATCATTTGCTGGTTTTGTCACTCGATTGTAAGAGTTAGCAACGTTTTGCAACTACGGAAGAAGTTTCGAGGAAAGAGTTCAAGATAGATTCGCAGGAGGCGTGCGCTATCCCGAAGTTGAAATCAGACAAAGATGGCTGGAAGGGGAAAATCTAGACGAATCAGAACTCAGGTTACAACAACTCCTTGATTTAGCTGAATCTATCAGTAGAGCACGGAAAGAAATACAAAATAAAGAGACAGAAGATAAGACAGTAAGTAAAGTTAATAAAGCGACAAGGAAAGATACACGAATGGGGTGGACACAAATGTTAAAAATCAGTGTTTCAAATGTGGATTGTACCATGAGAAGGATACAAGGTGCCCAGCAGCTCAATCAAAATGTTAAAAATGTGAGAGGATTGGACATTTCGCTAGAAAATGCCAAACGAGACAAGTAAGACAGATAGGTAATGACAATTCAGAAAATAGGGATAGAGAAAGCGATAATGAAGATGATTATCTAGTAATACATAAGTTAGAGAAGAAAAATCGAATCCCACAAGCTAAGATCACGGTCGGAATGGAATTGGGATGGAAATGGAATTTTATTCAGGTGCGAGAGCATCCATCATAAATAAATCAACGTGACAGAGAATAGGAGCCCCAAAGTTGATCAAATGTCAGTCAAAATTCATTGCGTACGGGAACACTACATTGGATATCTTGGTAGAATGTTCAGTGATACTAGAAGTAGGGAATAGACGAAGGGAATTGGATGTAGCTGTCGTGAACGGGGAAGAAGTGCCTCTATTTGGATTACCTTGGATGATGGCGTTCAATATGAAACTAAATCGTGGTGTAAAAATCAATTCGTTGAACGGAGCAGATGGGAAGGGAGACAAGAAAGACAACACGGAAAGAGAGACCCAAATGATCGTAAAAGAATTTGCGGAAATTTTTGCAGGAACCTTAGGGAAAATCCGAGGATTTCAGGTAAAAATTCATGTAAAAGAGAATGCAGTGCCGAAAAGTTACCCAGCTCGAAGAGTACCGTTCCCTATGAAGAAAAGGATAGAGCAAGAGTTGAGGAGACTGGTCCAGGAAGGGGTGTTGGAGGAAGTTGATCCATCTGAGACACCTGTTAAATTAGCTACAACTACCGTAAACGTCGAAAAACCAAATGGTGACATAAGAATATGTGGAGATTTTCGGGTAACAGTGAATCCTAACATCGTTTTAGAAACAACGTTGCTGCCAACGTTTGACGAGATAACAGCAAGATTGGCTGGAGGAGAAAAGTATTCCATGATAGATTAGAAGGATGCATATCTGCAGATGGAAGTTTATGAAGAGCATCGGAAGTACTTGGTGATAGCTACGCATGACGGTTACTTCAGATATAGGCGCCTTCCATTTGGAATCTCTGCGAGCCTCGGAATATTTCAACAGTTTATGGAAAAGGTTTTGAGGGGCATGCCTAAAGTCGGGGTTTTGTTGGATGACATAATTGTAACAGGGAAGAACCGTAAAGAGCACATGGAGAATCTAAAAGAGGTCATGAGAAGATTGCAAAAAAAAAAAACGATTGCGAGCAAAGCAGGAAAAATGTAAGTTTTTTCAAAAATCAGTTAAATATTTAGGGCATTGTATTGACCAACGAGGAATCCATCCGCTTTCTGACAAAGTGGAGGCGATCAGAAATACTCCATCACCTACCAATGTCAAACAGCTACGTTCATTTTTAGAAGCTATAAATTATTAGGAAAAATTTATACCTAAATTGCATGCTATGTGCTCGCAACTCCATAAGTTAACTGGGTCGAAGGCACGATGGATTTGGAGTAAAGTAGAGGATGGAGTTTTTGAAAAAGTGAAGATGGTTCTCTCATCTGCAGATACAGCAGTTCCACATGAAGAGTCGAAACCATTGATATTAATATGTGATGCATCAGAAGATGGATTAGGAAGTGTTTTAATGCACCGATTCCCGGGAGGACTTGAGAAGCCCATAGCATTCGCGAGTAGGACATTAACCAACACCGAGAAGTGTTATGCGAATGTAGACAGGGAGGCCCTAGCAATCATGTTTGGAGTGAGGAAGTTTCACCAATATGTATATGGACGTGATTTTTCAATAGTCACAGATCACAAGCCGTTACAGAGAATCTTTGGAACCAATAGAGATCTTCCCAAAGTGGTAAATAATCGGTTAGTGAAATGGGCACTTGAATTAAACCGATACCGTTACAAGATTGAATACAGAAGAGGAGAAGAAAATGTGTGTGCATATGTTCTGTCTAGGTTACCAAACAAAGATGAGAATGTGACAACTAAAATTAAATTTTTTAATCTGGACAAAATACAAACAATTATGTCGTTTGAAAGATTGAAAAAAAAGAGCAAAAGGGACAAGGATTTCGGATTGGTGAAACAGTACGTTGACAAAAAATGTTGACCAGATAAAGTACCAGACGAATTAAAATTGTACAGATTAAGAAGAGAAGGACTGACAGTTGAAGATGATATCCTATTATGGTTTGGAAGAGTTGTCGTAGCTAGTAATATGAGGGTAGATATTTTGAAAGTTCTACATTGCGGACATCCTGGAATAGCAACCATGAGGGCGATTGCTAGGTATTATGTCTGGTGGCCACAGATTGACGATGATGTAGAAAAATACGTGAAAAGATGTGTGGCTTGTCAGAAAACCGGGATAACATCGAGGAGGTACCATTGTACCCGTGGAATATTCCAGAGAAACCTTGGGAACGCATCCACTTGGATCTGGCGGGGCCACTGGACGGGGTAACCTGGTTAGTGGCCATCGACGCGTTTTCAAAGTGGGCGGAGGTAGAATGCTTACAGAAAACCACATCAACTTTATTGATACAAAGACTGCGAGAGTGGTTTAGCAGATACGGGATTCCAACAGAAATTGTGACTGATAACAAAACTCAGTTTGTATCAGACGAGATTGAAAATTTTTTCAAGAACAACTCAATCCAGCACATTAAAACAACCCCGTACCACCCGAAAAGTAACGGATTGGTGGAACGCCTAATTAGAACATTGAAAGGGAGGTATAAAGCAACGAGGAAAGGAATGAAGGATTCCATATTAGCATTACAAAATGTTCTGTTCGGTTATAGAAATACCCCACAAAAAACGACAGGCAGGGCCCCAGCGGAGTTATTTTTCGGTAGAAGGCTTCCAACAATATTGGACAACATTTAGCCAAAAAATCGAGAGCAGATGGAAAGGAAACTGTTTAAGCAACAAGTAGGAGAAAAACAAAAGATAAAGGAACTTGGAGAATTTGGGGAGGGAGAAGAAGTATGGGTTAGAAATAAACGGAATCATGGATGGACAGCAGGGATAATACAAAAGAGGAATGGACCGTATTCATATGAAGAGTTGACTGCCGAAGTTCTGAAGAGGAAACATGCTGATCAATTAAGAGCACGAGAAACGGTTGAAGAAGAAGGAGGGGAAAAGTGTAGGCTTCAAGAATAGTTATTATTGGTCACCTGTTATATTGTCCTTAACGACACAAGATGTTTATCAATAAAAGTTTAGTTTTGTGATAGAATTCATGGCTTTAGTTTTATAATCTAACAGGATACTTCACCATCCAACACACGGAAAAGTTGGTGTACTGTATGGTCAGATATGACAACAGAACAGATACTCATGAAGTCAATGAAAAGTTATATAGGATTGACTAAGGGTCGAGGGATGACAGAGAGTGTACTTTTGCGTTGGACTCTGGCCATAGTATACCTTCGAAGCATCTGCTCCCAAGTTGAAGCAAACTGCAAATTGAACGACAGCGCTAGCGAACAACGTGTAGACCTCCACCCCTCTTGAGTCACCAGAGATGAGAGTGACACTAAGAAGTTTTGCCTATGGCTTCATTAGCGTCATCTTTTTTTTCTTTTTTTTTTTTTTACTGAGTGTATCATGTCGGTAAGCAGAGAGCTTGTGGGAGTGAATTGTCATAGTTGTCATAATTGTCTCTGAGTTGTGGGGCAAAACTTCCAAAATGTAAAATTTCAACGAAAAAATTATGTAATGGCTCTTTCTTTAGCTTCCAGCATTGTGTAAAGAAAGTCATAGTTGATTTGCAGACCATGCTTCACAGGCTTTGTGACTTGAAACAGTCAGATAAGGGCCTGAAATTATATTTTACATATGAGCTGTCGCCGTTTCCATAGACACTTTCTACTGAGGAAAAGATGAAGGAGGCCTGCTTCATATGCAGCCTTTGGACATGTTGTCAATGTCTCAAGAAAAAGGACTAGATGAGATTTAGGTGGTGGCTGAGGGGTTAAACCTTTGGATCTTTAGCTGCAAAATACATTTCATGCATGGCTATGCATTACCAACCAACAGTACTGGTTGTTGTCAACCCCACAGAACCCACCCAGGGCTCTTAATGGTGATGACATTGACAGAATATTGACAGAGGAAGATTCTGATAGGCTTATCATTACAGCCGTCTTCAAAGCTTCTACCCACGACACTGTCATCATTGTTGGTGAAGACTTTGACTAGCTCTTCATTCTGACTGGATTAGCTGGACGAGATCCCAAAAATCTGGCTGAGCAAAGTCCTGGAACAGATATAGTCTGACGGATCTTTAAAATTGCCTAATCCTTGTTTCCTTCTTTTTTTCCATGCCCTCATTGGCTGCAATTTCACTTCCACATTAGTTGGACAAGGATTTCACTTCCACACTAGTTGGACAAGGACTTCCACACTAGTTGGAAAGTAGTGAAGAACTAAAAACCCTTCGAGGAGAGAGCTGCCACATTTATCAACCCCAACGGTACAGGACTCGTCACATAGTACCTGACGCAGGTGAGTACATCATAGTAGCTCTGTATGTAGGCGACCACCTCAATCAAGATGCCAATGATCTACACACCTTCCCCAGATTTGCAACGGGTATTGCTCAATTCCACTTTCTGCAGATATACCATCATGTGTGAATACATCCCTACCGCTTGCACAATGGCAGATGCTCCCTTACCCCAACGTAAGCACGTTCAAATTTCCTATCAATATTTGTCGTTTCCATGTTGAAGGTACAGAAATGGATGGGGCTAGAGAAGGACCCTGTGGATTGGGGGATGGGTCCTCAGACCAGGGCCTCTCCCCAATGATAACTGCCACAGACCTAGCTCCTGAGGAGTTGGTCAAAATGATCTCCTTTTGCTGCAAAAACGGGTGTCTTGTAGTTTGCAACTGCAGGGAAGCTGGAATCAATGAGCCTATACGATATGAGGAATGATCGTTCAATTTTCCGAGTGAAAACAATGCCAAAATCCCTTACATTTTACGAATATGGAAAATACGTTAAAAGATGAGGAGCTGGATCTCGGATCTATGGATGCCAGAGGAACCGTTCTGCTCTCAAATTATTCTTCTTTCCTTATCGAAAAAGTAATCCTTCAGGGCCAAAGTTTAGCTCAACTAAAAAAGTGGGAAAATTGTTGCAGCATAATTTGTTGTTCTATATTTTGGGATGCATTTTAAATGTCTTAATTATTTACCTTTTCATTATTTAAAAATTTACTTACAGGAGCGTGATGAGAGGTGTACTGGGGTGAAAAGCGAACCTGGACTATGTGTGGACGTTGAAACGTGTCCCATGAAAGAGCTTTACGAAGACTACATCAAGTACAAAGGATATTTCTGTGTGACATCTAAGGAGTAAGTTCAATTATATAATATTTGTATGTTCGTTATTTGTTGTTTACATTTACATTAATCAGTAAAGTGTACAAATAGTAACGCCTAGGTCTACTCAATTCAGTAACAAAGGTTTCATCTCCAATTCGGTCGTTTTTATTTTTTCGGATGATTCATCCAAAGACGTCATAAACGGGGAAGAAAATAGAAAGCAAAAGATCTTTAATTTTCATTATAATAAAACAATATCTAGGGTGTAAAAATGCTGAAAATTACTACATTTCTGAATAAGAATAACCCATGGACATAAATCACTTATCCATAAATATTATACATAGTCATTTTATTTATTTTGCTTTACGGTCCTTGTAGAACCAGAGCCTTCTCAACAATGGTCTGCCATTCCTGTCTATTTTGAACTAGATTTCTCCATCTGCCTATATTGAGCTGAAGCCAGCGAAGGCGAGGTTTTCCTCTCTTTCTTCCTCCTCCTGGTACTCCGTAATGGGCTCTTCGAGGGTACCTTTCACCTGGCATTCTTTCCACGTGGCCTGGCCATCTTGAACGAGAACGTCTGATGAACGCCACTAAATCTGGCTCACCATACAGACGTCTCAGTTCTTCATTGGATCGGATCCTTCAAACTCCGTTCTCACAGATGGCACCAAAAATTTTGCGCAGAATCTTTCGTTCCCAGCAATTTAGGTGCCTTTCACTTGCTGCGGTCAGGGTCCATGCTTCACAGCCATACGTGACGACAGGGCGAATAATTGTTTTGTAGGTTGTTAGTTTCGCTCTTCGTGATAGCCCTCGAAATTTCAGATCTTTCTGAACTGAGCAGAAACTCCTATTGCCTGCTGCAATCTGCGCTTTTATCTCTGTGGTCACGTCATTATCATCTGTTACTACAGCGCCCAAATACTTGAAATCTTGACACACAGGAAACTCCTTGTCTACTATTTTGAGTGTTTTCTGTGTCAATGGAGGTTTTTGCGAGGTCCTCATATACATGGTTTTCTCTTCATTAATTTTCAGACCTCTAGTGTTGGTAACCTGTTTGAATTCCTCAACCACACCTGAAAAAGCTGGAACTGTTCGAAAAATGGTATCAACTTCAGTGGCATAATCAAAATGCTGGGTTAATCTATTAAAAAATAGTTCCTCCTGGATTTGTTCGTATGGCTCGCAGCACTTTCCAGGAGAAAATTGAAGAGAGTTATTGCCAGAGGGTCTCCTTGGCAAAGGCCTCTTTTTACGGGGAAACCTTCTGCAAGGGATCCCATCACCTTTACTCTGCTCCATTGTCATTTTAATCATGTGCACCAGATTGTTTGGGATACCAAGCCCCTTCAGATCATCATAAAGCTGGTATCTGAGTATACTATCGTGTGCTTGGTGGAAGACAATGAAAAGGTGATGGAGGTCCACATCATGTTCATATGTCTTCTCCAGGGCCTGTCGCAACGTAAAAATGTTCTAATTCACGGAGTTTGGAATCTTGCTTCTTCTTTCTGCAGATGTTTGTTGCTACGTTTAGTTTTTCTCGGTGAATCTGGGTAGTGCTTCTCGTTTTCCTATTAATCTTTCTTAGTCTGGCTGTATTTTTTTCACTAAGGGCTACTGCACACTCAGAATCAAACCAGTCTTTCTTTTGGTTACTTGTTAGAACGCCCAGCACTTCTTCCGCCAATGTCTTCAATGCAGATTTTAGATTTGCCCATTTAATATTGATGGCTGCTTTTCCCTGAGTTACCAAGCCATTGTTGCTATTGTTGGTTTCCAGCTTTGAAGTTACTGTTTGATGAAATCTTGTTCGGGTGCTTTTGTTTTTCAATCTGTATTGAATTTAGTAATCTTTTCGGCTGTATTTTTCGATTTAGGCACTACTTTTTGTTTCATTTTTGCTCCAACCATGAAGTGATCTGAGTCAATATCTGCTCCCTGAAGGCTTCTGACATCCTGACAATCAGAGTGTCTACTGTGCATGAGGACGTACCAATACGTACCAACGTACGTAGTCAATTTGATTTTCAGTCAAATTAGTAATTAGTAATTAGAATGTTCCAGTCACTTCATTTTCATTTTGGACGTACCAATACTACGTACCAACGTACGTAGTCAATTTGATTTTCAGTCAAATTAGTAATTAGTAATTAGAATGTTCCAGTCACTTCTCGCATCTCATCAGAGCTTATCGCCATCTACGGTAGAGCAGCAGTACCTACTCCATTTGACAACTATTGGAAAGGAAAAAGTTACTGTCAAGTCCCCTAGATAGCGTTATCCGCTTGAACGCCCACTGTGAGAAACACTGTTGTAGTGTGTTGTAGTAAAGTAGTTGTACAGTTTAGTATGTGAGCCTCCACATGGTGCTTCATTCTTACCTACTGACCTTCTCCAAATTTAGCCTTATGTTAAATACAAGAGGGTACTCACGAGGGGGTTGCCAAGGTAACAGTGCAAGGCGGTTTCGTTAGCTGCTTCTTTGTCAGGGGCTCCAAATTCTCGATTCCCAAATTCCAAACATGATTTTACCTCTCTGACGTGATTGCTCATTATTTTTCAACTCTGATGGACTCCGAATGAATCATTTGATATTTGATCCATTTCAAATTCACTGTTTTCATTTTTTAATTTCTTATCAAGACTTAACAATTTACGATAAAAATGATATTACCTAGCCTTTCACTATACCATTATCGTCGATGTATGAAGCGTTACCAGTCTTGCTAGTCCAAAACAATTTCTGTTACTCTCAATAAATCTTTATTTTTCCGAAAAGCTTTGTATCTTAAAATATAAACATGAGTAAGGAAATACCGTTTTTACTCTAATGCTTGGTATATCTTAGGTCCACCACCCATTTTGGCTATGGAACAGATATCTACAAAATGAGTTAAGAAATGTTTGGATTGTTAGTTTGCCTTTTATCAATATCAAAAGAGGAAATTAAGGAATGGCAGAATCGTTTATTAATCTATTCCATGCTTTGCCCAAGTTGCCCTGGGCTTTATACATAGACTGGATAGCCAATATACATAATGCGTAGCCAATGACTGAAAGAAGTTCGAAAAATTAAGATATGATATGAAAATGACCCTCCATTTTAAAGAAAGACTAGTTATTATATAGAATGTTTGTATTTTACACATGTTCTACAACATATAAACTGGTATAAACCAAATAACTTTACACATTGAAAAGAGTTCTATTGATTGAGGTAAAACTAAGAAATTTTTCTGTCTCACTCTTGCATTGACTTATCCATCTCTCCCTTTCATCCTTCTTATCCCAGAGTCTCCCTATCAAATTTCATCTTTTTTGAGTGAATAGGAGAGAATTTATCTCACTCAGCTGATAGAGAAAGATACAATTATTTTAATCGCTCCTTCCTATCAGGTAGTCTAGTACGAACTAAGTCACTCGCGACGAAGTTATGGAAACCCATTTCAATAAAAACGGAGTAAGAAAGAACCTTGTCTATATTTCCACGAAAATAATGCTTTACACAGTTAAATCGATTTCGACGGTTAGTTCGACCTGACTCATTATTTTCGGTAAAATTAAGACAACGTTCTATTGAACGTTCCGTTATTATTGAGAGATTCTAGCTTTCGAGTTTCAACCTAAAAGGGTGAACAGCAGAGAATTTAGCTCTCTCGACTGATGAGAAAAGAGCCCATCATTTTTAATCGTCCCCTTATTTCCCTGTGTGTCTCCCTATCGATTTTCAATTTCTGAGGGTGAACAGAAGATAATTTAGCTAACTCGACTAATGAGGAGAGAGCCCATCTTTTCAATTGCCTCTTCATGTCCCAGAGAGTCTCCCTTTTAAATCAGCTTCCTAGAGTGAACAGGAGAGAATTTAGCTAACTCGCTCGATACAATAATTTCAATCGTCCCTTCTTATCAGGTTGTCTTCCTACCAAATTTCAAATTCTAGAGCCGCGTTCATATTTGTCTGACGTTTTCTGTCGTGACGCATCAGAACAGTATTGGTTTCATCCGGTTTCATATTAGCGTTCACATTTGTCTGATGCTCTGTGTCGTGACGGCTTCTGATGTGTCGCATCAGAAGCGATCCCTGTCTGCGTCAGATCGGGTGAACCCCCTCTTCCGTACAGGGGGCGGGGCAGCGACAGGACAGAGCACCATTTGCTGGTGTGAAAGCGCCGGTTTTCTGTTGTGACGCGTCAAAGCAGCGAAGCGGCAATTGATCTCGAGCTGCTCATTGAATACGTACGGCAATACGATGTGATGTATAATACAAAATGTAAGCAGTATAAAGATCTAACGTTCTAAACAGTATAACGTTCTAAAATACTGATGGAATCTTTTAGATCGTCAGGTAGTCTAGTACGAACTAAGTCACTCGCGACGAAGTTATGGAAACCCATTTCAATAAAAACGGAGTAAGAAAGAACCTTGTCTATATTTCCACGAAAATAATGCTTTACACAGTTAAATCGATTTCGACGGTTAGTTCGACCTGACTCATTATTTTCGGTAAAATTAAGACAACGTTCCCCCCAGTCACTCCTCGCCTCTCTTCTCGCAATTGTTCCGCTGATAGCCGATAGATGGTGTCGGCTATCACAGTTCCCCCCCTCCCCCTCAGCCTTCAATTTTCAGCAAACATACTTTCAGCAAAATTGCTTCTTGGTTGTTTCCTGAAAATTGCATGGCTGTGAGGGATCGCCCGGTCTTCCAGGGATTAGGATGGGTAAGGGTTGAGGGTACAGCGGTGGAGAGGGGTCCTATTGGAAGTTTTTTTTTTTTTTTTACATTTCTTCCTAGATGGAGCTTTTATTTATTTACGTTGCTGTTGATTTTGTTTGTGTTCTAAGGTTGTCTTTTAAGTTATATTGTTTTTATTTTATTTTTTATTTTATTATTAAAATTTTATTTTACTTTTATTTACTTATTTATCATTAATATTGTTTTTTATTTTTGATTTATTTATTTTTATTTTATTTTTTTGAGATCATAGGTTTTTTTTTTTTTTAATTTTTTTGTTAACCTGGGACATCCGTGTTTTTTTTTTTTTTTTTTTTTTTTTGGCTCATCAGGTTTTTTTTTTTTTAACCTTCCGGTTTTTTTTGGGACATCCGGTTTTTTTTTTTTTTTTTTTTTTTTTTTTTTTTTTTTTTTTGTTAACCTGGGACATCCGGTTTTTTTTTTTTTTTTTTTTTTTTTATTACCTAATTATTTTTATTATTATTAGAATTATTTTTATTTTTTATTTTATTTATTTTATTTTTTTTTTTACCCTATGGAAAAAAAAAAATTTTTTTTTTTACGGAATTTACTGGGTTTTTGTTAGAAACCCTATTTTATTTATTTATTTTTTTTTTTATCCGAGGTGGCGGTTGGTCGTTGTGCTGAGGTACAGCACCGCCGCTCTGTCGAGAGTTCAGACATCCGTTTGCCGCCGATTGCGTACACATGTAACAAACAATATGTGAATTGGTTAATTTTCGGTTGTTGTTGTGCTTGTTCATGTGGTTTTGTACGGTTTTAATTGCGATACATGTTGGTTTCTTATGTCTGATGGGTCTTGTATGTTCACTAATTCGTATGTGACATTCGTAGCCTACATTGTAGGAGCATTATGCGTGGACTTCTGCGTTCATTATCTGGTTCCGACACTAATTGGACTGGGGTGTTGGTATCGAATTTAAAGTGGATTTTATGTCCTTCGATGTCGTACACTACCTGTGCTTTTTTGAGGAAATCTAGTCCTAATATGACGTCTTGCGCTAAATTCTGTATGACGTATATTTTATGTGTCCATGAATGCTCGTGTACTTGTATCTTTACTGTAACCATGAAATGTGTGGTGACTGTTGTTTTATTTCCCGTTATTAAAATTGTTGGTTCGCATTTTTCTAGTGGTGTTTGTTTTGGGTTTAAATATTTATTGTAAAATTCGTGGCTAATAGCAGTTACAAATGCACCAGTATCAATTAATGCATGCACATTCTTACTTTCTATAGTAATCGGTAAATACGCTCCTTTTGTGTCTTCAGTCATCGTCGTAAATACCGAGTTTAATTGCGAAAGTTTTGGGGGTTTCGTCTTTGATTTATGGCTGTTAAATTCCCCCTGATTTAACAGTCGTTTCGGTTTTCCGATCTAGTGGATTTTGCGGATCGCGTTGAATTTGATTCCCCATCGCTTGATCTCCGTCTGGTTTTTTGCATTGTCATAAAATTTTTGGTTTGTTGTGTTTTATATTTCGGGTTGCCGTAAAATGTATTACCGTTGTAGTTTGGCGGTGTTCTTGGTTTTCTTGGCGGACTGAATGATTTTGCTCGCCGTTCGTAACCCGTTTTTCTCACCATTTCCGCGTAACTAGGTTTTGGTTGATAATTTGTGTTGTAGTTTGAATTCGCGGGATTACGGTTATAATCGTTTTGCCTGTATTTGGGTGCATTGTCTCGGTTGGGTATTATTGGTGGCCCATTTTGTTTAAAATATGTTGTTGGCCTTTGCGGTTTGTAAAATTTAGGGCGTTCATTATTAGTTTCCCTTGGTATTGCTCCCGTAGATTGTGTTGGGTTATTGAATTTTTTAAATGTCGGTGCGGGTTGGTGTGTCATATTTTGGTTTGCAATTTTCCTTTGTTGTTGTTTCAATTCTAATTTTGTTATGAATTGTTTCATTGACTGGTACGTCAGCGGTATTTCTTGGAAGCTGAATAATAACCTTGTTTTATCGTTGGCGTTGTCTAATATCGTTTCATTAAGCATTTCTTCGTTCATCACATCTAATATTCGATTGGCACTATAAATTTGTTCAACGTAATTTCTGAAATTTTCACGCTCCCCCTGTAACCGGTGTATATATTTGACAATCATATTCGTTCTCGTTAAGGTTGGTAGTAATTCGTCTATTATCGTCGTACTTAACGTTTCGTATGACGGTTGTTCTTCTCCGAGTTGTGATATATAATTGTTTAGGTATTTGAATCTCGGCATTAATGCTATACGCTGAATTGCAGTTCCCATGAAATGTGGCGCTACGTCGTCTATTTTTCCGAGCGCAAGCAGAAATCTCATTATTGATTCGGGATTATCTGTGTTAAACTACGGAAGTTTTTCTATTGCGTCTTCTACTTGTTTCGGAAGTTTTAACATTTCCGTTTTGTGCGTTTTTTGTTTATTTCGCGAACTTTGTTGCGTTATGGATTCAACTATCATTTCGTTCAATTTTCTTTGTTGTGTCATAAATGCCGTTATTAATTCATTTGATTCGGTTGGCGGTGTTGTTGGCTTTTCTACGATTTGCGGTGTCGGGGTGGGTATTTGCATCTGCTTTATTAGTTCAGTTATTTGAGTAATATTTTGATGCGTCTGTTGTTGAATCGATTTCAAGTTTTCCGCCATCTGTTGTCGTAATTGAGTGAACATGTCGTCCTGTCGTTTCTCCAAGTGTTTCCGGAGTTCCGACAACGGGTCTTCTGTCGTTTGCGGAAGTTGCGCGGTTTCTTGCTTGCATTGACTGCACTTGAATACCGTCTTTCTTTCGGACGTTAATTTGCGGTAGTATTGGTATGTATAATCCGCGCATTTTTCGTCTAACACTTTCTCGCAGTTGGTACAGAATATCGGATTGTTTATTTGGTTCTCCGGTAGAGGAGATCCGCACTTTTGACACGACGCGGGATTGTTTGATGCCATTGTCGGGTTGTTTTTTATAACGGGCGTTGTGATCGTTGTCTAATTATCAGTTGACAGGTCGTCGACGGTTTTGTATCGTCTTATCGTGCGTATAAGTTCGAGTTTTTTATCGGTCTGTATATGGTTGTATGTGACCTTATACTATTTACTCATGCACAGAGGATCACTGGATTATTCAGGTGCTGGGGAGTATTGAGGTTCAGGTTATCAAGTCTATTTCAAGGCAATGGAAGCTCTTTTTTTTCTGAGTTTTCTGGTTCAAGATTCGGATTTAATATTCGGATTATTTTCTGGTATTTTACTGCTGGGAAAATTAGGGTCCGTTTTAGAACGTTTAGCTCGCTACCATGTAATACTGAAAGGAATTGTTATACCAAATTTACCTTTACTTGATTACGATTTCTTGATATTATTTCTCCCCTTTACCTTATTAACAACTAAGGTTATTTTATATATGGATATATAAGGTTCAAGAATGATTATACACAAGGTTTTTAGTAACAACTTGGCTTCTTTATTCAATAATTGTATTTATTGCTCCAAGAAAAACTACGGGGCTCCTATTAACCACGATGTGGAAACGATTTACGTATTCCTTTAATATTTTTATTTTTATGAAATAGCACCGCAGGTGGTATTAGGTAAGGAGTTCGGTTAATAGGATGGATCTGGGATATTAATATCAATTTGATTTAAATACGGAAATTGAATGAACGGATTACCTGGTCAGATGAGAGCTGGGTAGAAAGTGGTAAGGAGAGGGGCTTGTCGCAAGTTTTCGTTATCTCTCCTTCCCCCCAGTCACTCCTCGCCTCTCTTCTCGCAATTGTTCCGCTGATAGCCGATAGATGGTGTCGGCTATCACAAGCTCTTTAACAAGACTGTGAAACTCGCCCTTAGGCTCCCTTTTTCTGTTTATTGGATGAATCCAATATCTCCGTCTCTTTCTTCCTTTTGTCAACATAGTAAGCGCCAAAAATTCCAATTCATCTTCAAAATCGGAATCTGAATCGGATGATTCTTGAAGAAACATTGTGACCGGGTAGCTATCCGAGCGAACTGAACTAAAAATTGCATCAGAATGCCTCATAACGCGTCAGACAAATGTGAACAGTAGCCATTTCGTCAGAGAGCGTCACAACGCAACGCCACACACAGGTATGAACGCGGCTTAAGAGTGAGCATCAAGAATTTAGCTCGCTCAGCTGATGAGGAATGAGCACATCATTTCAATCCTCCCTTCATATCCTAGTGAGTCTTATTCATATGTTAAGTAATAGCAACAGAGGTTTGGATATTACTACTATGACAATGTGATCGTTTTGTGTATATGCTGATTGGTTGATTAGCTGAAATTACTATGGTATTATTATTATGAATCTTCCTATTTGTTACCTTTACCATTTTATTCAATGACTTCTGTAATGAATGTTATTGATGTTCTTGGTCCTGTTAGATAACTCTACTGGAAACGTACATATTTTAATGATATTTTAATAAGCTGCCGTGTGGTGATAATTTGTGAAGATTTACAATGATGTCATTTTTAGGCAAGTAGGAGTTTGCTGCCCTCTTGGCTACAGTTGGAGAGTGAAAAGGCAAACCACGGAAGCTCCTGTGGTGGTGAACATCGACGAGCAGAAGAAGGAACCAGAAGGCGATGTTGTTGACTTCACTTACCTCGGGGAGTCTGACAGTAAGGACCTCCATTTCTTAAAAACTGATTCATCAGTTACAGTAAACAGTTACAGTGGTTTGTAAGCAAGTCAGATATGCCAGACGAGTCTGTCCTAACCTTAGACTATTAGTGGAAGTGTGGACTTACCGTATCATGTTAAGCCTTGAACCATCTAGAAGGTATAACTAATGAGGTGGGTTCTAAAGGACACACCACTTGAAATACGTAGAAACAAACACATTTTTTTTAATCTGGATGTTTTTTGCCTAGGATCTTAAATACGTGCACGTTGCACTCCGCATTTTTTCAAATGAGAATCCCCACTTCATTAAACAGGTTCGGATTTTGTGCTGGAGAATTTGACCCCTCAATCGACTTTTTTTTGTATTGCGTGCAACTCGCTCAGCAAGTATGGTTAATGAATCAGTGTTTATTATGTAAACTAGTTTAATAGCCCTGCTACGCAGGTTGAAAAGAAATAGGTGAATAACACAATTTTTTTTTTTTTTTTTCGTGATTTATTATTGCGACTGAAAAATCAAATACATTTCATCTAGCAATTTTACATATCAATAAAGGTACACTCCAAGAGGGTAGGTTTACAGCAAAATCTAGCCCTTTATTATATAGCTCAATTAATTAGCACTGAGTTCGATTGCACTTTTATTCACGCAGCACAACTAAATCCAGTGGTTTGTTTCGCTTGAGACGTCGGATTTCACCTTCGTTGTCCAAAACGTAGAGCATCTCCGGGTTCACGTGTTTGTGGAGGCGATGTTCATCCTTCCTTGCGTATTTTGCAATAATTTCATGGACTGTCTCCATCCTCAAATCTCGATGAATATCATCGTTTCGCATGTACCAAGGGGCTCCAACTATACTTCTCAGTATTTTATTCTGAAAGGTTTGGATTTTTTTAATATTTGATTTCTTGGCACAGCCCCAGATCCCATAGGTTCGAATAGGGCTAAGGATCTGCTTATATATAAGCAGTTTGTTGTGAAGAGAGAGATGGGAATTCCTTCCCATTAGCCAATACATCCTTCTGTACTTGATTTTAAGTTCTTCTTTCTTCTTTTCTATGTGTTTATTCCAGTTTAATTTGGAGTCAAGTGTCAAACCCAAGTATTTAACTGCTTCAGTATGCGGTATTTTATTCGAATTGATCTCAACATTCAAGATTGGGACTTTTCGGTTAGTGAAGTTGATGTGGGCTGATTTTGATTCGTTCAGCTTCATTCTCCACATCTTGGTCCATTTACAAACCTCAGTAGTAGACGTCTGTAGTTTGGGTGTTGCAGCTTCTATATCATCTCCAACAGAGAGGATAGCCGTATCATCTGCAAAGGTGGCAACAGTTGTGCCTTCTTGTTGGGGTAAGCCCCGTGTGTACAGGAGGTAGAGTACTAAACAACGCAATGAGGGAGTATAATAACAATATTAAAAGTAAAAAAATCGTATATCCCAAATCCTCGAGGAGAGGACCACGTCGCTTGCCCTGGGAGACGCTTCCCCCCGCTTGGGCCATCCTTCCTTCACTGGTGGGGGAGGGGGGAGGGGGGAGCAGGTCGGTTGCCCTGGGAGACGGGAGCGAGAATTCCACCCGCCCAGCGTTACCACCCCCTGAAACGTCGATATACTCTGATAAGCTGGTTTTTATATAGTGTGATTTACTAGTTTATTTTTTCTCCCCGAAGTTTCGGATGTACAGATCTCTCTAGTCGAAAAAAATGGCATACTGTATTAATAATATTAATACATATTATGCGAGTCGTAGGTTAGTGACTGCATATTTGATTTGATTATTTGACGATATACAAAAATCCATTAGGGCAAAACATGTAAGCCTAAGGAGCTTACCAAGTTCGAAATTTCCAACGTAAGTACTTTTTTCAACTTGTCCTTCAGGCATAAAACCTGGAAGGGAGTACTCTAAAAATGGACAGAATACAACATCCCCTTAATGGCCACGATACGGAACTCATTAGTGAACTTGTGTTCCTCAGTCGTGGAAATATAGACAACGTTCTATCCTACTCCGTTTTTATTTGAAGTGGGTTTCTACAATTTCGTCGCGAGTGACTTAGTCCGTACATAGAAAGTATTAAGATTATAGTGAATGGAAACACGTTTTAAGAATCATAACTTTTATATATATGAAGAAGCCCCAAGATAACTATTGAATGGATATTCTCCAATGCTCCCAATTTCTCCCTCTTCCAGGTCTCCGGAATCCATAATTAATGAACACTGACACTTTAACTGAATAACTAGGTTTATTAACTAATAACTGATATTATAATGGATGTAGAATAGGTATAGGGCGAACTCCCTCAAGACACAGCGACCAATATTATGACGATATGAATGTCCTTTCACGCTCGCATACGGAGACAGACTCCCCTCTTTCGAAGGGTACTTCAGGTATATGGTAAACTGGGTCTGGGGGTGGACGCCGGGGCCATTATGACCGGCTATGGAGGTGGTTCCCCGACATATATATATGCAACTTTACTTGCATTATGGCAGCTGCCATCCGCCACACACCAAGAAGGCTATCCCACGCTCCCTGTCCATCAGGGGTCATAGGATTTGTGGTGATCAGGAGTCATTCACTTTATACATTGCCAATTTGCGTTCAGCCCTATCTGCAAGAGGTTACCCTCAGAGACTCCTAGATCAGAGGGTGGTGCCGGCCAGCGTTCAGTATCAGCCTTTTGACACTCCCCCGCGTACTGGTCCCTTCCTCGTGACGACTTTCTTCTTTGGAGTCCAGAAGATCAATTCTATCATGAGGGAGCTTCACACCATCCTTCTAGCAAACGAGGACACTAGAACAGTTTTTCCAACTGTTTTCTGCTTGGCCTATCGGCATGGCCCCAACCTGGGCAATAAGCTCTCCCATAAGACTCCTCTGCCAGATGCAGCCGTTTTGGACCAGGAGCCGCCAGGGCTTAGTCCTTGCAATCGTCCAAGGTGCAAGCTGTGCCACCTCGTGCTGCCTCAGGCAAGTTTTACCTCACCGCACACACCACACGAGTACCCAGCCAAAGGGAGTGCGTCCTGCATTTCAAGGAACTGTGTATACCAGCTCCTGTGTAAAAGGTGTGACGCTTTTTACGTGGGAAAAGCGTCCACACCGCTCAACTTGAGGATGAACAATCATCGAGCTGCAGTTCGACGCAATGATGATGCTCCAGTGAGCAACCACGCAGCAGGCCATGGGGACAGCTTCGATGAGTGCTTCAGTGTTAAGTTGTTGAAATGCTTGCCTTCTACTGAATCGGATGTTGCACTCCGGATCTCTGAGGCGGCTCACATTGTCGTTTTGGGAGCGAAAGTGAGCCCTGGGCTGACGCATACCAATAAAAAAAATTTTTCCATCGTAAATCCACCCATTTCCTCTTTTTTCATTTTACACTTTTCTTTTTTCCACTCATACATTCACCACCCAATTTTCTCATCTCTCTTCTTCTCTCCCCTCACCTTTTTTTTTTCCTCTATTTTTTTCCCAAAACCTAACAAGCCCTCCCCCCACGGTTCTCCCTCGGTCTCAACAACATGCAAGAGCTCTGCTCTTCCCACCCATCACCGCTCAACGCCTCTGATGGATCGAGGGGGCGGCCAGTGTTGAAAACGCATCGTCGCAAAACGTTCACAACTCCCCGTGAGTCATTTGTTGTTATTTTTGTTTTTCTGTCGCGTTTATATATACACAGATATAAAGGTGAAAGAATTTGTTTGATATTTCGAAAGAATTTTTGACAAAGATTCTTTCGAAATATCAAACAAATTCTTTCACCTTTATATCTGTTAAATTTGTACTATTTCTTTAACAAACGTTATATAGTTCAGCAGAACAGCAAACCAGTTACCACAGTATTATATATACAGATAGATATTTGAGAATTTAACATATAAAGAAAACAGAAGAAAGATTACAGTTAATATTTCGGCTATTGTCTTTTTCAAAACTTTTAGGAGAAACGAGAATGATACAACAGGTCGTTGTTGTGGGATTGGTTGCTTGATTTCTTCGTTGATGCTTTTCATAACCAACCGGCAACAACAATTGATCTTGGGGTTGTATCCATTTTTTCTCCTTGCCTCATTTCCCAGCACGTTGCACTTTATTGATTTAAATTGAGCCCAGGTGGTTTGTTGGCTCCCAAAATTCGTACGTGTGCCCTCTCTGATTGCTGAAGAAGCCGATCATTCCCCTTTGGCATGGTGCGTAAAACTTTTACGCCACAGCAGTCGTCGAATGAGGCTAGATGGGTCTGAGCGTGGAGGGCTACAGGAAGCTGCCGGCTCTGACTTACTGAGGCCCTATGGTTATTCATCCGGATGTTGAGAGGCGTCGTGGTTTTGCCAACGTAAAAAGCTTCTGGGGACGAACATTTCTTGCAGATGAGTTGATAGACGCACATCCTAGATTGGCACTCTGATGAACCCTGGCACTTATATGAGTGATTGGAGTTTGAGGAGGAGAAAGTAGAGCTCTCAATCACCAGATTGCACAATCTACACCTTGGCCTTCTACAAGGATGTATCCCTGGCTGTTGAGGTTCCTCTGGCTGCAGATTCGAGTGTCGATGAGACAAAATCTCGCCAATCTTCTTCCCTTGCCGGTAGGCAACACGTGGTGTCTCGGAGAAAACTTCTTGTGTCTGGGGATTTGAAGATAGGATGGTATGGAGCTCTCAGAGTATGCCATTGATCTTTTGTGCTCCGAAAAAGAATGTTGTGACCAATGGTACTCGTTCTGAAGGAGCAAGCGGATTTTGTCTATAGCGGCCTCTTGTAGGGATCATTCTATCTTGAAGGAACTTTCTCGGGTAGCCCCTCTCTGCTAGCTTACCTCGCAATCCAGTTAAAAAGCGCTCTAGATCATCTCGATTGCTACAAATCCGATGCCCTCTGATGGACAATGATCGAGGGACAGAGCGCTTTGAGTGGGGGGGATGGCAGCTATCGTAATGCAAGTACAATTGTTGATTGGTCGGCTTGACGTGTACTGATGTAGAAAAGCGTCCATCCACCATCATCATGTCCACATCGAGAAATGTGGCTGATGTCCTGGAATAGGCCCACGTGAATTTCACTGAGAATTGCGAGTTGAGCTCCTGGAGGAATATTATCAACTCATCTTCTTCATGAGGCCATATCAGAAATATGTCATCAATAAATCTTTTCCAAAGGAGAGGAACTTTTTCTCTTGATGACAGAAAACGGGTTTCTAAGTGGGCCATGCATAGATTGGCATAAGATGGAGCCATGCGTGTACCCATTGCCGTTCCTCTTTTTTGTAGATACACATTTCCACCAAATTGAAAAGCATTCATTGTTAGCACATATTCTGCAAGTTTCACTAGGAAACTAGTAGAGGGGGTTGTCACAGTGCGCTGTTGGAGGAAGTGAGTGATTGCTTGAACTTAAATGTTAAATTCTCAAATATCTATCTGCATATAGTTCAGTAGAACCGTCGAGGAGAAGTTCGTTTTTTCATATATATATATATATATATATATATATATATTGACAATTTAACGGGGGTTCAACAAAGGAACTTAAGGGAAAATTTACCACAACGTTTCGAACAAGTCGTCATCAGGTGAATGCCGGGATAACAGGAAAATCCCTCCTTCAAGCCGTCAGCTGGTCGTGTTGTTGTTGCAGCACCAGTTTGTATGCCCATGAGCGACGCCAAGGTGGTAATACGCGCGCAATCGCGGTGGCTTCTAGGAGGGTGAGGGGAGGGTTAGGATGGGGCCGGGGGAAAGGATTAGTACAAGGGGATTGAAGAAAGGAACTTTTCTACTCAATATAAAAAAAGGAAAAATAAAAAAAGGGAAAATAAAAAAAGGGGAAAACCAAAAAAAACCAACAGGTCGCCAAACGAGAACGCATTCAATAAAAAAATAGCGAAGCAGCATTTAATTTTTTCGGTTAATTTAGCTATTTTTTTATTGAATGCGTTCTCGTTTGGCGACCTGTTGGTTTTTTTTGGTTTTCCCCTTTTTTTATTTTCCCTTTTTTTATTTTTCCTTTTTTTATATTGAGTAGAAAAGTTCCTTTCTTCAATCCCCTTGTACTAATCCTTTCCCCCGGCCCCATCCTAACCCTCCCCTCACCCTCCTAGAAGCCACCGCGATTGCGCGCGTATTACCACCTTGGCGTCGCTCATGGGCATACAAACTGGTGCTGCAACAACAACACGACCAGCTGACGGCTTGAAGGAGGGATTTTCCTGTTATCCCGGCATTCACCTGATGACGACTTGTTCGAAACGTTGTGGTAAATTTTCCCTTAAGTTCCTTTGTTGAACCCCCGTTTAAATTGTCAATTTATATAGCTCGTTTATGAGCAAGTTTCCCAGTTTCGGTACGTCCAGCACTGTAGTGCCGTTCGCTACGAATTGTGTGGTTTCCTTCCGTGTTCCTTCCCGCTTTCCCCGTCTCCCTTCCCCGCTTTTCTACTCGTTTTTAGTTTTAGTTTTGTTGTTTTTTTAATTTTCTTGATTTGTTGCTGTGATTCTTGGGGTATTTGTGAGTGTTGGCGTGTGGTTTACTGGTGACGTGATTATGGAGAATCTGCAGGCTCCCCACTTGGATCCGTGTGAGTATTGGCATGGTCAGTTGGCTTATTTTGCTCGACGGGTTGCCCAGTGCACTAGCCATATCCAGTTTTTGTCGTCATGTGTTGAAATGGGAGTACCTCCTAAGGGGCTGTCAATGAAAACGCCAGTGTCGGCTATGCCACCCGAGTTGAGAAAGGATGTCACCCTGTTTGGTTACGTGTCGTCAATGAGGCTGACGGACCTTACCCTTCAATTATACTGGCGATTGAGAGACCGTTGTGTGCATACCGGGCTGTTACCCCTCGTTAGAATATTGTGGCTGATTCCTGGGCAGCGAGCGCGTGTCTCACGCACACTTGATGACGTCATAAGAGATTTGGATGGCAAACTACGTCGAAATCGTCGGAAACTCTCAGAGCTTTTTTGTAGCTACCTGCGCGCTGGGGTTTCGTTGCCAATTGCCCGCTCTCTCACTAATTGGGACTCAGTTTTCCCCGCTTCTCGTCCGGCACACTTCCCGGAGGCTCGCCCGGGTCCACGTCGTCCACCGCCTGGATTTGAGCCAGGACGCTTTGGCCCGTGGTTTTGCCATGGGTACTGAGGACCGCGACCTGGCTCGGGAGGAGGGTGAGAACCCTGCACCGGTTGTTAACCGTGCGCCAGAGATATGCAACCTCTCCTCTCGTGTACTCACTGCAACGGAGCTTTCTTTACTCTCTAGGGGACTGACTTTCTCCCCCACCCCTAGAGTTGATCATTTGAAGTTGCATGAGGACCTACAGGCGTTTGTGCGATCACTACGTTGGCGTTTTTTCTGGCATTCTCAGGGACTAAGTGAACAAGAAGAGGTGACTCATCGGGCCCTTCAGCAATTCAAGGTGTCTCGTGAGATTGAGCCGCAGCCTCGCCTTCCACCGACACACCCGCTGGAGGTCTTTATCAACGCGCTCCTCACTCGGACCTCCTCTCCGGAGTTTCTGGCGACTCTGCGTCCTCGGGTGAATCTCAGTGGTAATGAATTTCGGGCCCTAAAGTCTCTTCAGACAGATACCTCCATCACGGTTATGAGTGCGGACAAGGGTTCTACAGTGGTGCTGATGGACACAGCAGACTACCAACGAGAGGCGGCGCGGCAGCTGGGGGATGCTGAGACATATGAACTACTGCCAGATGACCCCACCAATCGTTACTGTACTGAGTTGCGGGCACTACTGCGTGTACGAAGGGGTGGTGTGTATGAGGGACTATCTCAAGCGGACCGGCGCCTAATGATACCTGATTCTCCGCGGACGTCTTTGTTCTATCTTCTCCCGAAGATTCATAAGCCGTATAGCCTGCCGGACACGTTACCACCGGGTCGACCTATTGTCTCCAGTTATGGCTCGCTCACTGAGCGTTTATCTGCCTATCTGGACCACTATCTCCAGCCTGTCGCCTCATCCCAACCATCATTTTTGAGGGATACGTACGATTTCTTGGAGGTGCTGCACTCTACACCATTGCTCACGTATGGACCCCACCCTCTGATCTTGGTAACAATAGATGTCAGCAGCCTGTATACATCTATTCGGCACGAGGACGGACTGGCAGCACTTCGTTTCTTCCTGGACAATAGGCATGATGCGTCGGGACCATCCACCGAATTTCTTCTCTCCCTGGCGAGTTTTGTTTTGACCCGCAACTACTTCAAGTTTGGTGACAGCATCTATCTCCAAAAGTGTGGAACGGCGATGGGCACCAGGTTCGCCCCATCGTACGCTAATCTGTATGTGGCACGGATCGAGCAGACCTTCCTAGAATCTCGACCACTTCGACCATTGCTATGGAGAAGATTTTTGGACGACGTCTTCATGATCTGGCAGCATGGTGAGGACGCCTTGGGGGGCTTCATTCGGGATTTGAACGCCTGTTCGCCGCTGCGGTTTACCCACGAGGCCTCGGGGGAGAGTGTAACGTTTTTGGATGTGGACATAGCTCTTGGTACAGCTGGTTTCACCACAAAGGTGCACGTTAAGCCCACAAATGCACTAATGTATTTGGACTACCGCAGCTGCCATCCACCCCACACAAAGAGCGCTCTTCCTCGATCATTATCTATCCGTGGCCACAGGGTGTGCAACTCTAGAGAGAACCTGGATGAGTACCTCGACCAACTGGTTGTGAGACTGATTGAACGTGGATACCCACGGAACCTGTTGCGGAGGAAAATCGTGCCATCTTGGGCGAGATACCAACCCCCTGGGGAAAGGGCTCAGCGGCAGGGACCATTTTTGGTCACAACGTTTTTTCCTGGGATTCAGCGCATTAACGCAATCCTGCGTGAATTGTACCCAACGCTTTCCAACAGCCCGCTCACCAGGGGCGCGTTTCCGGAGGTTCCTACGGTTGCCTACAAGCGTCCTCGGAATTTGGGGGATATGTTATCCCACAAATCTGACCGCCGTCCGGTCGAGCCTTCGAGGGGGCTTCAGCCTTGCGGAGATCCAACACGTCGATGCCAGCTGTGCGCCCTTATTGTTCCTGGCACGGAGTTCACTTCGCCCAACACCCCACACACCTACAAAGTAGAGGGTTCTGCCCGTTGCCAAAGTAGGATGTGTGTGTACGAACTGCTGTGTACATGCTGTGAGTCGTTCTACATTGGCAAAGCGACCCAGTTGAACCTCCGCATCAACAACCATCGATCGACTACTGATAGGGGGGAGAACCATCCAGTTGGACGGCATGCAGCTTCGCACGAAGCTGCGTTTAATGACTGTTTCCGGGTGCGGGTTCTCAAGTGTTTGCCGGAGGACGACAATTTGAAGCTCCACTTTGCTGAGCAAGCGAGAGTTTGGGTCCTTGGAGCACTACAACCCCCGGGTCTGAATTCCCATGGATAGCCTCCCCCCTTGATCTCCCCCTTTTTTTTAAAAAAAAGAAGCAGCATTTAATTTTTTCGGTTAATTTAGCTATTTTTTTGGCGACCTGTTGGTTTTTTTTGGTTTTGCCCTTTTTTTATTTTTTCTTTTTTTATTTTTCCTTTTTTTATATTGAGTAGAAAAGTTCCTTTCTTCAATCCCCTTGTACTAATCCTTTCCCCCGGCCCCATCCTAACCCTCCCCTCACCCTCCTAGAAGCCACCGCGATTGCGCGCGTATTACCACCTTGGCGTCGCTCATGGGCATACAAACTGGTGCTGCAACAACAACACGACCAGCTGACGGCTTGAAGGAGGGATTTTCCTGTTATCCCGGCATTCACCTGATGACGACTTGTTCGAAACGTTGTGGTAAATTTTCCCTTAAGTTCCTTTGTTGAACCCCCGTTTATATATATATATGTCATATATTATATATAATTAAGCCGACAAACAAACAGTTGTACTTGCACTATGACAGCTGCCATCCCCCTCATACAAAACGGTCAGTCCCCCGATCATTATCTGCCAGAGGCCACCGAATATGTAGTAACCGGGAAAACCTTGGAAACTACTTGTCTGGTGTTGAAGAGAAATTAAGTGAAAGGGGATATCCAAGACGGTTAATTGAGAAGAGGATGATCCCAGCTCATGTCAATTACCGAGAAACGTCACTGCCCACTACCGAACGAGTTCCTCTGGTGACAACATTCTTTTTTGGTATCCAAAAAATGAATGGAATACTTAGGGAGCTTCAGCCAATCCTGGACTCAAGTGCGCTGAACCAAGACATATTCAAGCAAGTACCACGACTGACATACAGGCAGGGACAAAATTTGGGAGGCATATTATCTCACCGACATCCATCTCTTCAACCTCAACAACAGCAACACCGGGGACTACATCCGTGCCACCGCCCAAGATGCAAGCTGTGCGAGATTGCCATAGAAGACATCAATTTCACTTCTCCTAACACCACTCATACATACAGATGCCAGGGCGCTGCTGATTGCCAATCGAGTATGTGCGTCTACCAATTGATTTGCAGAAAGTGCACAGAAGAAGAATCAAGAAGCTTTTATGTTGGAAAAGCCGCACAATTAAACCTGCGAATAAACAACCACAGAGCATCGATACAACAATCACAACCACGGCCAGTAAAACTCCACGCACTATCACACGGACCCTCAACCACTTTTAATGAATGTTTCGGCGTTAAAGTTTTAAAGAAGATGACACAGCCTACAAACGACCGACTTTTACAACAGTCGGAACGAGCACA
The DNA here is from genome assembly GCA_031894815.1 of Creontiades dilutus. NCBI lineage: Eukaryota > Metazoa > Arthropoda > Insecta > Hemiptera > Miridae > Creontiades > Creontiades dilutus. The sequence continues at coordinate 40,386 of JAVIWC010000741.1, read as the reverse complement.
CCTTTTGGTTTTGGGGTCAAATCGTCCCCCTGGACTCAACATCAACGATTGACTTAACTCCATCATGGTGACAATCAACACGACAACAAGATGCAAGCCCGATCCCAAAACTCAAAAATCACTTTTCTTCTAATTTTTGACAAAGATTTTTTCGAAATATCAAACAAATTCTTTCACCTTTATATCTGTTAAATTTGTACTATTTCTTTAACAAACGTTATATATATATATATATATATATGTATATATATAGAGCCGAATCTCTGATATTCTCCATTTCAGGTGTTTATAGCACCAAGGTTACACAGCTGAATCCTTCAAATAGTTATAATAACAACCGCGATGGATTGCAATTAAGGACCTACTGTATTACATGATGCTTCCTAGATACGCTCGGAAACACACGTAAAAATCCGACTTAAATTTTACAAGATAAAATAAACGTATTTTGCAGTACATTATTGAAACTTATCGCTTTAATGAGTTGTCATCGTATTCTGAATAGCATAAAGGGAGCCAGATTTGTTTGAAAAGTTTAAAGGGGGCCTCATATGCTTCGAGGTATTGTGTGGGTATTATTACAACTTGAGGAAATATCTACTCCCATCAGTACAGGGCACTGGGGGTACTTTACGCTCTGTAGCTTTATTCATTCCTGATCCCTTAAAATACGGATCTTAGCAACGAGGCTAAACGCCGTGTGTGGCTTTACCGAGGTGTGGTAAATTATAAGTAGTTACCTCGTTGAAAACATTGTAATCAGTAGTGGGCCCTTGTTAGCTTCATTTTAAGGATCTGAACTTTGGAAGGCATATTCAGTAGAGTTTAACTAAAACTCATGGAACCAGTCTTATAAGCAGCGCAGAATGGTCTTTTTAAGATTTTATTTGGGATTAGTTTGCTCCATACTGCCATTAACACCAATCAAATTTTAAAAATTACATACGATTAATGTTACACATGCAGTTAGTTACAGTTCTTTCATTGATGTTGGTTATCAATTCGAATATAGGAATTTGCCTAGTTATAAATAGTTTCGTCCATTTTCAACTTGGGATACTCAAACTTGGAAAAGTGCCTACCTGGTTTTGTTTGTACTGTGAGTTCGGTACCAGTTGAGATTCAAACTAAGTTCCGTCTAGGACCAATAGAGAGGGAATGAGAACCGTTCCAGTGCTCCTCGCAGTCTATACGCATTTCGAAACATTGCTGAAGTGATAACCTCAACCCGTATTGCGATTCTTTTAACATAACCGACTGGAATGGACCAAAACGATGAAATTTAATGATGAAGCGGTTGAAATATTTCCGACAGAAAAAGAACGGAAACACCAATATGTAATTCATATTATGAATGTGCTTGAAAATGGTCAAAATCGACTAATACCATGTGAGGATCGCGTCAGCTGAATTGCCATGGAATTTTGTTTTTAAAGTTCCTTTTGAAATCGATTTTTCTAGTCTTATGTAATGTAATTGCGGTACAACTGAAGCTTAGGTAGGTGTTCATTTTACCTAGCTGAATTTCAATTGTTCTACTCGTGCGTTTATAAGTCTTGCCGACACACAGTATATTAAACCATCACAGTTATTGATACTCCATATCCTTACTTTCAGCTGAAATTTGAATGACAGGTTTCCGGGGGCATCTGAAATTTGTCAAGAAAGTCTTGGATCAGCTGAGGTTGCATAAGGGATATTTTCTGTCCTGACATAGTGTAGTATCCATGTACTTGCATATTTTTCCATGCTAATAACTTACCAACACTGATGCGTCATCAAAACGCGGGAGATTGTTCATTTTGTACAAAACCAATTCATTCATGCAATAAAGTCTACTTACTCAATCGAACGTCGTTCGATCATTATTGAAAGCCTACAGACATTACACCTAGAAAGTTGCAATTTGAATGGTAGCTTGGTGATTTGTGGTCAATTGAGAGCTTTCCTACATAACAGGTTGAAGAGGTAAGGAATGAATCATGGTCTGACGTGCAGAGCTTCGTGAGCTATGAGACCACATTGACCATCAGGTACCTACAGTAAAGTAAAATATTTACTACAGGAAGTAACAAATTAATGTTTTCCCTATTACTTTCCAGGTTGTGGATTCAGTAGCAAACAGCTGGCTCGAGTGCAGCAACCCCAGACTGCAGGAATGAGGGATTACCCCTGGATAGTGGCTCTCCTCACAGTTGAATACTTCCACTATTGTGGCGGCACCATAATCTCTTCTCGTTACATTCTCACTGCCGCTCACTGCGTACCGCCGTGAGTCTTCATTTAATTGATATATTTTATTAATTAACCTTTGGTACCTCCTTAGGTTAGGTATCAAATGCTCAACTAATTTGCAACTAAAGACACGATACAAGTTATAGTATCTACATAGGATATCTATACAGGATATAGTTATAGTACAAAGATACGTATTTTTTTTTCTTTCGCTTAGTTTTTGAGTTATACAATTTTCAGTTATTCAATTTTTTTCCCGTATTTTAGAATCTAACACACTGAAATGTGCTCAAATAATGTTAAATGAGGTAAATGAATGAATGATATCCATTCATATCCCCTGGCCGCAAGTAGAGCATCAACAGTTGAACAATTCGATTAATAAGATGCCACTCACTCACAACTTCATACTAAGGGAAAGGGGTTAACTTTTTAAAGTTAACTTTTAAAGAGGGTCATCAATCAATTCAGTAAAAAACACACTTATAAACATAACGAAAAACTAAGTAAAATAAAAGTGGGGAGAAGCCCATGTTTACCCTACGGATACCCTTGTGATATGGAAAGTAGAGGATGATGGAGAAGATTCCATTTCATGGTGGGATGAAAGGAAGTGCCCCTAGAAAATGACCATCAGTTTAAGTAAGAGCCCTGGATGAAGCAGGTGGTGATACCACAAAGTACTCCTGATAAGCTCCCCAGCTCAAGTAACTCTGGCACATTTCCTGCACCACACTCCGCACCATAACAAATTCGGAGCCATAACCTTGATGTTATTAGGAGCCACTCCTTTTAGCTTGGATACCACTTGCCATAGGTCATGGCAATCATATTTACTTTTCTTTGCCCTCCAGGTCCACGCTAGGTACCACGGACAACTTGGACATCCAGGATTATAGCAGATCCATAGGGCATTATGGCAACAATATCCAGCTTTTTGCCCCAGTCACTCAGTTGCCCCAGTCCTAACGATGTTAGCCTTGCAGTTGGGTAATCATCGAATTGAATGACTTGGTTCTGATCGATCTTTTCGAAAAAACGAGATCCTAATATAAGATCAACTACTTGCGGCATGTGGTACTTGGGGTCCGCAAAATGTATGTTTTCTAGTTTCGGCCATAAATTACGTGGGAGGGTGTCAGTTGGGATATTTAGTGAAGGTCGGTTAAGTATGTGAGCGGTGATAAGAATATCGGGGGAATTATCTTTCTGTTTAATAAATAATTGCGTGGTACCAATAATATTATTTACATCCCCACCAATACCAGAAACTGACAGCCCTTTTGTTTGTACGGAATGTTATGTTTTCCAATCATATCACGACTTACAATATCTATTTCAGATCCCGTATCAATGATAATTCGAGCGCTGCAATGTGGACCCTGAGTTGAACGGATTTGAACAATTGCGGATGGGATTATAGAACGTTGATGTGATAGATTTTGGGATTTCAAAATAGATTTAATAGGTGTTTTATAGGAGTTTAATATCGGAATCTTGCAGCGCTCAGACTTATACTATTTTTCGTTTAAGTGAAGGGCTGGAGAAGATGCTGATCTATAGATAGTTGGATCGGAACTACAACTGCTAGACGGAATATTGGGAACATTCTCCAACCCAGAAGTTTCCCCATTCAGTGGGTGAAATGAAGAGAAATTAGACACAGTATTATTGAAACCATTACGGGGAGGATATTTTTGTGGGGGCTTAAAACCGGATTTAAATGCCTGATTATTTTCTGGTTTTGTCATCAAAAATTTTGTTTAAATTCTGCGGATTATTTTTGTGTACCAGGGGATGATGACGGCCAAAACAAAGCCTACAAAACCTATTCGGATCGCATTGATCTCTAGAATGGTACGGAGATAGACACACGCAACACAAATTTAATTCAGTTATTAGATTTCTACGCTCATTGATACTTTTTTCTCTAAATTGAGGACAAGTGTAAATTTTGTGTGCGCCTTGACACAAGGAACATGCAATGAGATTGTTGTTGGCACTTACGTTTACCATGGGACTGGATCTGGAGTAGAAAAATGGATAATGATGTCTTCCACGGGGTTCAGAACGTCCGGGCGAAGTAGTGCGGCTAGTCGTATCAGGTAGGTGAGTTGTTCTCGCACGTAATCTTGATATTTCCGTATCCAAGAAGTTTATCACAGTATCGACGTCGGGAATCTCAGTGGCTGTTAGTTCGTCATGGAGACGATCTCGTGAGTCGAGAGGTAATCTCCCACGAATAGACACTGCAAGTATAAAGTCAGCCAGGTGCTGGATTTTTAAATTTTTTAATGCATTATAGGAAGCAGAAATCTGGTCACGAAATCTCTGGATATCATCAAGCTTTGCAGTTGGTGAGCAAGCGGCAATATTATAAAATGACTTCAGAACTGCCTCTGTGACTTTAGGAGGGTTAGTGTAACGATCTTTCAACTCCTTGTAAGCTACACTGTAATCAGAATCGGAAGTGCCGAAGAGAGATAGAAAACTTCCTGCGGGAGAGGGTACGAGTTTCCGTAAAAATGAAAGTTTCGCGTGGGATGGAATTTTGGCATGATGCACGGATTTATCGAAGGCCGATATAAAAGTGGGAAATTTCAATATATCGCCATCAAACGGATCGATTACCTGCACCATTGATTGAGCGAGCTGTAGATTCTTTATATCCTTCTCCTCTTGATCAATGACAACAGATTCGGCAGCTGGTTCATTTAAAGAAGATAGTCCATGAAACTCAATACTCAGAGCAAGTCGGTCTTCTGATATTTGTGAATGAAAGTCTTTCAACTCTTCGTAGTCAGCAGATGCGACGATCTGGTCGAGGATTTGATCGGTGCGTTCACCAATAACGAGCTGCACTTGATCTCCAATAGCCTTGACTGTGGATCGGATTTTAGTTGAATATGTTTTCCTCAGGATCTCTAGAAGTCTCTTCAGTTATTGTAACGTCGTGTCAATATGATGCTTCAATTTATCAGTAGGAATTTCTCTCTTGGGACCCATGATGGATACGCACAAAACTCACACTGAACGACGTCTTTCTAAATTCGCGTGAAATCACAACACAACTACTCGAATTACTTTATTTATCCGGCTCGAAGGACCATGTTAAGATCCAGGATAAATAATTTCCACTTCACTTTGTATAAATTCGTGTATTAGTCTAAAAAGCGATACAATATAAACTGTACAACGATACGTGTTTCACAACTGATCTGTAAAATACGGTGTAGGTATACGAAATGTTTCTTAACTGAACGCGGGACTTGGAATGTTTTGGAAGGGTTCATGAAGGGGGTTTTTAACGATTCGGGGTGGTTTGGACTAGCGGGTAACGGGATAGAAGGACAATAGCAGGATCAGTGAAGGGAAAGGATAAACCACCAACGGTAAAATTCTCATGACAATGAACCTGGCATGCAAGGCGCACAGCTACCTATTAGAGAAAACTGAGTTAGAGGGTAGGCCTATAACGTACGAATGAACATGTTGAATAGATGACATCTGTATCGTACGATATTAAATAGATAACATTGTTTCATCTATCATTGTGGCATCAAAGTTGCATTCTACCAATGGAGTAATCGGATTGAAAAAAGTAATCGAATTACCAGTACTCCATTCCGATTACTGTAATGGTAATCGGAATGACGATTACTTTTTCCGATTACAAGTAATTGTAATCGTTTTTTTGGTTACCATTACTTGTAATCGGAAAAAGTAATCGTTTTTTCGATTACCATTACAGTAATTGGAATTGAATTACCTGTCTTCAAAAGTAATTGGAATTTGTAATGGGTAGTCGAATTACTTTCCTAACAATTCTGTACCACAGGTTCTGCTCCTTTTCCAGCCATCTCGACCACTGCCATCATCTGCTGTCGGTCATTGGGTTTGGTCAGGATTCTTCATTCTACAGGACAATCGAGGTTTTGATTCTGACTAAAAAATGTTGTTCTCCTAAATTTGTGATTTTTTTATTATACAATCTAGATGTTTCTCTAATGGTATAGTGATGTACAAGTACGCACGATTTTAGTTTTTTCCTCAAAATTCAGATTTTAAAATTAGATAGGACAATGAGCTTTTTCAACCAAATAACGATAGAATTATGTAAACAATGTGTAGATAAGGTTGAATGAGACAGATATTAAAACCAAAAACATTTTAATTCCTGGTTGAAGCAAGATGATTTATTCAGCTAGTTACCACCACCCAATATTAAAAGTATCAAGTATGTTTTATTCGGTTAGTTATACCTACGCCATGATATTAAAAGTAACAATAAAAGTTATATTATATATTTATGACGTGTACTTCTACAAATAATGTGAAGTGTTTTATGTGTTATATGGAAATAAGCTATTACAGGCGGGCATCTGATTTCAGTTTTTCCTGACTTTGTGCTGGAACAACTATCACATTTTATTATTGGTATTTATTTAGTATCAAATCTCAAACTTGAAAAAAAATTATTTCAAACAGCCATGACGGATTTTGTGGTAGCTACAACAATGAAGTTTAAAATCGCCACGACAATCAGAAATCAACATTAACCTTCTGCAATTAGGAGTCTAATTAACACTAATAGAAATTGAAACTTGCGTTAAATAGTTTTTACACCTCTATCCCAAAATGAATGCTAAACGAATCTATAAGATTGATCAAGAGTATTCTCCAACCCGTAACTATGAGAAGTAAGAAACGTACCTGCATACCTGTTTTAGAAACGGCTAACTTCACTTTTGAGCCCCAACTGTATAGAAGCATGGTGTTTCCTCAAAGGGCAGGGTTAACAACGCTGAAAAAACTTTGAATAGCCAAAAAATGCCCTCATTTGAGAGAGCTACGATGATTTCCTTCAAACCCATGACAAGGAGACAGAAGGTTTGGGATTCGTACAGACTATCCAAAAGTTAGTCGCACTTGTAAGCACACCAACATCCAGTAACTAATTCTAAAAAAAATACTAGTTATCTCCCATAAAATCTACAAAAACATTTTTGGAAAAAGTTGAACAGAAAATTATTTATCAATGAAGGTCAGCTCAGGCATCATCACACTATATCAAGACGAGCATATCAGAGTATATCCACTTTTCAGGGGGTGGTAAAGTGTCGAACAAGGACTGAGTATTTTTTTCCCCCAACATCTGTGTCAAGGAAATGGAAACAATAAAACAAAACCGTGCGACATGTGCCGGGGACATGTGCCCAGCACAAGTCCCCGCGACTTGTAGGAATGGAAACGTACCTTTAGTTTGAAAATCAAAAGCATCGCCTCTCCAGCGCCCCTCCTAGCACTACCGCCACCCCTCCGCTCTGAATGCCCGGATTCATTTCTTTGTACTTGTTTTCGGTCGATAAGCGTTGATAGCAAAATCTTCCGTCAAGCGTCCCTCCTCCCTCCGCGTTCTGCACGTACCCTTACTCTATGTTCTGTGAGAGATTCCAACAGTGAAACATCCGCTGTTGTTTGCCCAACACCATCTAGATACTGGTACTCGTAGACCCTACCAGGAGATCTGATCAATTTATTAGTTGGATTAAGTACATTTTTGTACAGCAGATTTCCTTGTATAAAGGACTCAAAATTTATTTCAATGACAATTGATTTGATGATTGTTTTCAATATTATAACCATTGTACCACTAATTTTTGTATTCATGTGAAATTCCAGTGGAACTCTTCCTGAAAAAATGATAGTTCGAGTTGGAGAATACGACTTTCGATGGGCCAATGATTCACAGGCTGCTGATTTCAAGGTAAATCACACTATATAAAGACGAGCTTATCAGAGTATATCGACGTTTCAGGGGGTGGTAACGATGGGCGGGTGGAATTTTCCCTCCCCGTCTCCCAGGGCAACCAACCTGCTCCCTCCTCCCCCCGACCCGCCAGTGAAGGAAGGAGGGCCCCAGCTGGGGGAAGCGTCTCCCAGGGCAACAACGTGGTCCTCTCCTCGAGGATTTGGGATATATGATTTTTTGACTTTGCTTATTGTTATCATACTCCCTCATTGTGTTATTCACCTATTCCTTTTTAACCTGCGTAGCAGGGCCATTAAACTAGTGTACCTATAGAACTTTGGAGGTGGATGTATTTTCTTAGGTCACTTCTGCTTCAGTGTTCAAGTTGTACAGTCCTCTGACTAATCCCTTAGTAGCATTTATAAGATAGCTCCGTTTTTCACCTATGCATCCAAGTATCACACTATATACAGACGCGCTTATCAGAGTATATCGACGTTTCACGGGGTGGTAACGCTGGGAGGGTGGAATTCTCCCCCCCGTCTCCCAGGGCAACCGACCTGCTCCCCCCTCCCCCGCCAGTGAAGGAAGGAGGGCCCCAGCGGGGGGAAGCGTCTCCCAGGGCAAGCAACGTGGTCCTCTCCACGGGGATTCGGGATATACGATTTTTTGACTTTGCATATTGTTATTATACTCCCTCATTGTGTTATTCACCTATTTCTTTTTAACCTGCGTAGCAGGGCCATTAAACTAGTCTGCTATATAAAGACGAAACTGTCAGAGTATAACCGTTTTTCAGGGGGTGGTGACGCTGGGCAGAGGGAATCCCCCCCCCCCACCACGCCAGTGAATGGGAGAAGCGGGGCGGAACGTCTCCCAGGGCAACCGACCTGCTCCCCTCCCCTCCTCAGGGACTTGGAATATACGATTTTTTGACTTTGCGTATTGTTTGTACACTCCCTCATTGTATTATTCACCCATTTCTTTTTAGCCTGCTTAGCAAGGCCTTCAAACTAGTGTATTATGCAGGGTGTCCCATGAGTTGTCTCTCTCTCACTCCCCCCCCCCCATCATTAAATCGTCCAATTGGAAGTAAACTATTTTTCTTTTGAATCTTCAAAATTTTTTTTTGCAAGGATCCCAAATATCATTTTTGCGCACCATGCGCAAGTTACACTAACTTCCTCATTTTTCATTGGAACCAAATTTGGTATCGCAGGTTCGGATTCTACCCAAAATTTCATGAAAATTTGATCGCTTAAACGATATCTTTTATTGCGCACAACCCGTTCAGCGAGCAGGTAAAGTTGCGCAGCCCCAAAATCGTCAAATAGTGGATGATGGTGAACTCGGAAGTATGGAACATGGCTATTCATTGTTTTTTTTTTTTTAACGCTGATTCACGTGATGCTATCCGTTTTTTGATTCATCTCAATTTATGTGGAATAGTGACCGAAATTTGTTTATTTCGCGTCTGTTTTTTATTTTAGGCGCCTGGTTTCAGATTTTTACAGTGATTGGTTTTCGAGATCTGGTTGAAAAATGTGAAAATAGGAGATTGAAACCTTCTTCAGTGATCAAGTGAAAAATCATCTAAATCTGCGAGTTGAAAGTCGGCATAAATGTGTTGCTGTTACAGTGACCTTTGAATAATCAGATAAGTATTTTGTTTCTTCAGTTTACAACCGTTCCAGGTAAGTGAAGTACAAACAACCAAAGACACTTGGAATGAGGAAGAAGTTGTGATAAAAGAAATAGCGAATTTAACGAAGCGGGATTTATTTTTCGACTGAACTCGAGGAGGTTACAGCAGTGTTTTTTCACAGGTTGACCAGCACAACCTGGAATTTCCCTATACGGGGAAATATGTTGGTTTGCATTCCAACACAACCCCCTCAAAACAACATGATTGAGAAAAAATAAAACATGACTTGAGATAGAAAAACAATGACTAGATCAAAACAAATATTCATGGAAAATGCAAGGCCTAGCCAACACGAGCAATAAAAACATCATAAAATTGCACAATGAAAAACAGTACCAAAAATCATCATGTTATAATTTACAAATTCAAAAATTCAATTACGCAAAACTCTCTTGACAAAATATTGATGCTTTATAGCAGGTAGAGATTTTGTTAAAGCATCAGCAAGCATTTCAGCTGATGGAATATATGTGATATCCTCGTTTTTCTTTTTCACATGATCTTTCACAAAATGGAAACGAATATCAATATGCTTTGTACGATTGCTGACACAGTCATTTTTACTTGTTTTAATGGCCCCAGTGTTATCACAGAACACCTTAATTGAGGGCAAATTAACATTAGGAAAAATTTCACTGACTAGTGACCTGAACCACAGCACTTCCTGAACGCACTGACCGAGAGCCATGTATTCAGCGTCTACAGTACTCATGGCTACAGTAGGCTGACGCCTAGAAAACCACGACACAAGCGAACCATTGTACACGATGCACACTCCGGAAACTGACCATCTTTCAGTCAAGGAGCTTCCCCAGTCGCTGTCACAAAATGCGACCAGTTCAGGATTTGTCTCCGTTTTCTTGAAGCAAAGCTTCTGGTCCATGGACCCTTTGAGATACCGAAAAACTCTTTTGAGAGCTTGCCAGTGTTGAGGTTGATAGCAGTGGTTGAATCTGGACAAAACATTAACTGTGAAGCAGATATCAGGTCTTGACACTTGTCATAGGTAGAGTAAACAGCCAACTGCCTCCTGGTATGGTACTTTTGGGTCAAAAGGCTGAACTCCTTCTTGAACCTTCAGGTAATCCAGATTGATCTCCAGTGGCGTAGAAACTTTCTTGCACTCTGCCATGCCAAAACGCTCCAACACCTTTCCAATGTAATCACTTTGGTCTATGTTCAAAATATTGGCTGGACGGTCTCTCGTGATTTGCATACCGAGAAATTTTCTTATCTCCCCAAGGTCCTTCATCTCAAAATGCTCCTTTAAGCCCGACTTGATCCTCTTCTGCATCTCTTGATCATTGGAGAAAAGTAGGACATCGTCGACCCATATAGCGAGTATGGTGAGTTTACCATCCAGTGAGTTCTGAACGAAAACACACGGATCTGAGCGAGAACGTCGAAGTCCGAGACTCTCTAGAACCGTTGAAATCTTGTCGTAGAAACATCTCCCAGCCTGCTTCAGCCCGTAGACAGCTCTGCGAAGTCTCCACACTTTTCCCTTTTCCGAGAGAAGATTGGCAGGTGGCGTGACGTAGATCTCTTCCTCTAGTTCCCCATAGAGAAACGCCGTACAAACGTCATGGTGTGATATGTCTAAATCCTTTTCAGCGGCAAGCAAGAACAGGTAGCGCAACGATGCATAACGAACGACCGGCGAGAACGTCTCGTGATAGTCTATCCCCGGAGCTTGTGAACAACCTCGCACAACGAGACGAGCCTTAAACTTCCTGACTCCACTCTCTTGTTCCTTGATGCGATAAACCCACCTTGTAGACAATGGCTTCTTCCCAGCAGGTAGCTTGACGACCGAAAAAGTTTCATTTTTCTTCAAGGAGTTGAACTCGTCCTCCATCGCCTTATTCCAACTAGCTGCATCAGGGCTTGCTACAGCTTGCGCATACGAGAGTGGCTCGTCATCAACTAACCCACAGGTGTAGTATGTGACAAAATCAGGAAACACTCTTGGCTTTGGTATGCGTTGTGATCTCCGGGGTTCATCATCATGATCATCAGGAATGGCGCTGTCATCCCAGCCACGAGAATCATCCAAATCGCTCTCTGGTAGGGGTACATAGGACGGATCACCCTCCTCATCTTCAACTTCCCGTACCTCCTCCTGAGATGATGGTGAGACTGGCTGAGTTTTTGACTCATCCATTGACAACTCACTGGGTGTGTGAGCCTCTGGATCAGGTAAAACTACAGGTTTTTGATCGTTCGACTCGGCAACTTTTTCAACACCATTTCTGTCGCAGCCTTCCATAAACACCACGTCCCGACTCACGATCAGACTTTTTGTCTCAGGATTTATAAAACGGTAAGCCTTGTAGTCCTCTGGATATCCAATAAATATCAGCTTTTCGGATTTCTCATCCCATTTCTTCCACCGCTGCTTAGGGATCTGCACCCATGCCTGACAGCCAAACACACGCAAGTTGGATAGGTTGGGTTTTTGGCCTGTCCACAGCTAGAACGGGGTCTTGCCCCCTAGAACTCGAGATGGCGAACGATTTAGGAGGTATGCTGACGCCAAGACTGCGAAATTCCAATACTCCTTTCCGAGTCCAGCTCCTGCTAGCATCGAACGTCCTTTTTCGACCAGTGTCCTCTGAACCCTTTCAGCCCGTCCATTTTGAGCAGGACTGTACCTAGCGGATTTTTCATGAATCATTCCGTGGCTCTTAAAATATAAATCCATCTGAGAATTTACAAATTCCGTACCTCCGTCACTCCTGAAAATTTTAATCCGCTGGTTTGTTTGATTTTCCACAAGAGCGAAAAATTCCTTGAGTTTCTGAGGAACCTGACTTTTTTCCTTCAGAGTGTAGACGTGCACAAAACGAGAATGGTCATCCAAACACGTCAACATGTACCTGGATCCTCCAATGGACGTTGTCTCCATGCAACACAAGTCACTGTGTATCGAACCCAAAAGTTTATCAGCTCCCTTCGAACTATTCTTGAAGGGGGCTCTAGCGTGTTTTCCACGAACGCAAATTTCACAGACTTTTGACATTTTTGTGTCGCCAGTGATTCCCAAAGAATGCTCCTTCAGGTACTCGATGCCTCTCTCATTTAAATGTCCAAGGCGCTCGTGCCATAAATGAGTGCCAACCTGTGACAAAAAACTTGAAGAGTGAGTAGGTACAACATTCAGGCGGTAAATTGAATTGTCGAGTACTGCGGTCGCAAAAAGTATACCATTTGTGTCGTACACTTTTGCCCCATACTTCGTAAAAACCACCTTATTTCCGTGGAGCAGCTTTTCGGGGAGCATAAAGTTATATTTTTAATAGAATGTCAATACTCACAATGGTACAACGTAAGTACTGTACATTGACACAACATGCAAATCTACGAGTAGAAAACCAAAATTTAGAAAGGTAAAGTGAAACACCCTCCTACGCATCGCTTCCCTACAATCATTTTACATAAGATTCAAAAAACTCGATTTCGATAGGAACTCCTGAGACATGACTCCATAGAAATTAATACATCTGATTCGATCCTCATTTGGTACTTGGCAATTTTCACCTGGTCCAAGCACATTCACATTCGTATTGCTGTTCTTCTTTCCGTCAAAGTCTCTTGGAGGGAGCGAAAGAAAGAACGTAATGTGGTCCGGGTGAGCTAATTCGATTGTTTGGAGACAGGTTGGTCAACGTGCGTTCAACGGGAGGTCTGACTTCATGGCTGGCGTCAGCTCAAGTCGACACAATTACCAGGGTCGCGAGTAGCCGAGGTTAGCTGATATACCTCAGGCCATGTCTAATATACATAGATTAGTGATTTTCGTAGAAAATCTAATACAGAAGTAATAAACCCAAACGCTTTCAAAGTCTTTTAATTACCAAACGATTTAACACAAATGCAATAAGATAATGTAAGCTAAAACGATCATGCTCCATGACTTGAACTTTTCATGAATGTTTTAAAAAAAGAAAATTTTAATAGCGCTCAAATAATCAAGTATTTCGAAATTTCGAATTAGCAAATTAGTAAAAAAAATCGAAAAATCGTAACCATCATTCAATGCGATCATAACTATTTTAAATTCGTCGGAAAAACCATACCTATACCTATTTTGAAGAACATTTGAAACTGCGCGTCGTCTTGTAGAGCCTAGGTTGACTTGATAATAGAGAGTATAGTTCAGAGTGAGCAATTTGTATCAAGAAACGGCTGTTTTGTTTATTCTTGAATGCAGTTCAACAAATGTTCCGCGAAGAGATTTCTAGTTAGTTGTGATCTGGTTCAAGCCTGTTAAGCTATTCCACCAGATGTGGTACGAAGAACAACTTCTTTGGTGAGAAATCGACTAGCAATCTGTTTACAGAAGCAAGGGGCTCTACATGAAACGTAGGTCATTTTAGTAGAATAAAAAGTTCCAATAAAACTTGTCTAGTAAAATTTGTATGTGTATCTACTGATACTTAATTACTACCACTTGATGCAAGAATTGAAATGTCAATCCTTTGATGATGATTATTGATGATGGAAACTGGCTTCTGTTGATAGGAAATTTGATACTGATTTCAAAAATGTGGCCAAAATCTAAAAAATGTTGAAGATAATTGGAGGAAAGCGGTTTTTTTTTCTAACAAAATTCTTTGATTTTTGATGTTCACAAAAAGTGAAGTAACTCTGAAACGAAGTCTCTAAGAGAAATTTTCAACGATGCATTTTCTCTTCCAAATACAATGTAAAATCTACAACTAAAATAAAAAAGGGGGTCAAGAGGTAGGTAACCTCAAGTTTCAATCGAAGATCTGAGGGACTAAAACATCGAAAAATGAAAAACGGGTTCCACCACCTTCAAGCAGAGTGAAAATACTATAGGAAAGGTCCGATTCAATTTTGTGATAGCTCGCACCTTATGACTGTAATTCCTTAATGGGCCCATATAGATGGGACACCCTGTATAATGGGTACCTCCTTCCCCTCGTGCCCTGGAATGGCGCGGTTCCCTCGAAGGGGTAGATGTAGATGTGGACTAAAACTCTCAGGGTGGGGGTTAGGGAGCCCCCCGTACGGAAGCCTGTTAGCTTATTGTACTTTCCGGAGAGTTTTCCTTTTAATCAAGGACATTCAGTCCCTTGGTGAGGGGTTTGAGGCCCTTGATTTGTTGTTCGCTCTGGATGGACCTCATTGGGGCTTGTGTTCTACGAGAGGCGAGTGCTGGGCACTAAAATATTATGTTTGATTTTGTCAGGCTCCTCACATAGCCTGCACAGGGTTATACTTTGTGAGACCCCAATGCGGTGTAGGTGGAACCTTAGGGGTTCAACGCCGGTTACGAGGCTGACCATTGTTTTTAGTTCCCTACTGTTTTTAAATAGAAGCCAATCAGTAATTTTGGTGTTGGGTTCCGCCACCATAAGTTTACTGTGGACACGTCCTTTGACATTGAAACATCTACTTGTGGTTTGTTCTCGAAGGGGTAACACTTCCCTCCGCGTAAAACCCAGCGTTAATTTTCCTACCTTCGCCAGACCGAGTTTATTGGCTTTAATTATAATTAAATTAAATTAATGTTTAATTATACATGCTTCTATGTGGTTTCCCCACAGCCATTAAAATCAATGCAATTATGTGGTAAGAGCTTTGTAGAGATGACAGACAAATATCTACCCACCTCCTACATTATAATAATGGCCTACCTATTTGGCCTTCTCATTATTTACCATCTACCGACTGATCTACATAAATTACTAAACTGACTAGTGGGTATATTTGAATTGAAGAGAAACATTCCAAAATGAATTGTTCTGTTCTTCTGCACGCAAATTCATGAGCTTGAGTCATGCTGATTCCAGTCCAACACATATGTTCCCTACCTTCAAATAGGCGTATTCTTCTTTTTCGGTGGTTTTATGTTACTTATATTTGTTATGTGCATCAGGTGGAGCAGATTCTGGCACACGAGGACTACGATACCGGCACGTACGAGAACGATATTGCCCTGTTGAAACTTTCAGAAGCTGTCACCTATGGCATCTACGTTCAGCCCATTTGCCTTCCGACCAGGCCCCAAGACCTCGTTAACAACTTCACCGACACTAATGCCATAGTTGCAGGTAAATAAAACATTTACAACAGAAATCTAGTCAAATGAGCAAACATTGTGAATGAAAGTTATTGTAAATAGACAGGGCTTTCGCAAGTCTCCACAATTGTGGTTCAGAAACCACCAAATAATTAATGAGTTTTCTATTTTGGCTACTCGTAAACAAAGTATGATTGATCAACTGTAGCTCGGCCACTTCACATACTTCTATTGGAATATGATGTTCATATCATTACGTCACACGTATACTTCGAGAGACTGCTTCATGTAGGTATGCTGTGACCTCAATACTTATAGTAACTCAGCCAATGTGTTTTATCATTGTTCTATTTTTCCTCTGTAAAAGTTTCAATAGAGGTGTGTAAACCCAGGTCACCTGAGGGAGTAGACGACCTGCAGGTCACCAAGTCCAAATACAAGGTCAGTGGGAGAAGTTCACCAGTTTACTCTGTGATTGAATGTGACCTGCAGGCCGCTCCACAGTTCACTCTGTGGATGAATGCAACACCTAAAGGTCACTTCATGATAGAGGTGGGTAGTGAGTGAGTGACCTTGTCTCAAAGAACTTCTCTTTCAAGTGAACTTGTCCCAAATGACCTGCGGAGGGAAGACCTGCAGTTCATCACAAGACGTTTGCGACAGCATGACGTTCGAACTACTCGGACGGTCGCAAACTTCTCTCGGCAAGGCAAGTTCGAGACCTGCAGGTCGCAAACGCTCTTTACAGCATGACTCCTGTTTCCAATGTTCGAACTACTCGGAGACCTGCCAAACCGTTCTTCACAAAGTGAACTGCAGATCACCCATCCGCCATTAGCTGGGGTTTCCTTCTAGTCAACGAAGGACTCCCCTCACCACAGAGTCAATACCATTCAAATTTACCATATACTAAACTATACTGGTCGATACTATACTCATTACCGAGTCGACTATATTTAATAAGTAGGTGTTTATATGAAAATTTATATGAGAACTCGAAAAATGACTAGGGAGTAGGAAAAGAGAACAGTAGATGACTGTCATTTACCGAATTCTAACGGATGACAAACATAATAGAGGTTGCCAGTCACGCCACGAGATAGCTGCAGTGGTGGTGACTCTCCTAGAATGGAGACGAAGAACTGCAGGTCTCATTCATTCACACAGTGAACTTCAGGTGTCGCATGCATCCACAGAGTGAACTGGTGAACTTCTCCCACTGACCTTGTTTCTGGACTGAGTGACCTGCAGGTCGTCTACTCCCTCAGGTGACCTGGGTTTACACACCTCTATTTCGTGAATGAATGTGACCTGCAGTTCGTCGTCTCCATTCTGAGACAGTCACCACTACTATTGCTATCTCGTGGCATGACCATCAACCTCTATTATCTTCGTCATCCGTCAGAATTCAGTAAATGACAGTCTTTCTCTTTTCCTACTCCCCAGTCATTTTTTGAGCCCTCATGCAGATTTTCATATAAATAACTATTTTCCAGATATAATCGACTCTGTGATGAGTATATTATCAACCAGTATAGTATATTATTGAGTAAATTTGATTGGTATTGACTTTGCGATGAGGGGAGTCCTTTGTTAACAAGAAGGAAACCCGAGCTAATGGAGGATGGGTGAACTGCAGGTCACTTTTGTTGTGTTGGCAACACGGGGATTGCCAGTTGGGAAGTCAATGTGGACGGTGTACTTTGTCTTGTGTACGTTGTTTGTTTCTGTTGGATGAGTGAATACAACGGTGAATGATTATTGTGTACAGTGTTTTTAATTCATCCCAGTGAGTACAAAACATTTGGCGACGAGTTGTGTTCGAATCCACGTTTCTAGTATGGGAAAAAACAAGAATAAGAAGTCTGAAATAACTCCGATAAAGGAAGACAATAACGAAGGTAGGTTATGTCGCCGTCGTGGTGCGGTAATTGGACACATAGACCCTTATATTCCATCATCTGAGCCCTTTGCGAATTATTTAGAGCGTCTAGAAGCTTTTTTCGAAGTAAACGGCATTGCCGATGACGAAATGGTGGGATCCCTCATAGTTCTTATTGGTCCAGAGATATACGGAGTTCTCAAGAATTTGGTGGCTCCTCACAAACCAACATCAAAATCGTTTCCGGAGTTGATGGAGGTTCTGATAGAACACTATGCACCAGAAGGAATCAAGGTCGCAGAACGTTTCAAGTTCCATTGTATTCAACAAAAGGTTGGTGATTCAGTTCGAGACTTTGTTGTACTTTTAAAACAACAGGCATCGAAATGTAATTACAAAGATTTCTTGAATGATGCTCTAAGGGACCAATTTGTATTCGGCCTCCATGATTCAATGATAAAAAAAGAAGATTCTTTCGGAAAAGAAATTGATCTTCGAATCAGCTGTATGTATTGCATCGGATGCGGAGTTGGTCATAGAACAGGCTCAAAGTATGGAAGAAGCGGGAAATGAAGAAAGCATCAAGTATGTGGACCGAAACCGTAAGTTCATGGGTGGTGGAGGAAGAAATACTCCGAAAAGAAAAGGAATTTTGGGTAATCAAGATAATACTGATAGTAATGATAGAGTCGATAAGTTTGTTGACAGAGAAAATATGAAGTTGTGCCCCAATTGTGCTAGATATCATGTCGATCTATCTAAATGTCCTGTCAAAAATTGGACTTGTTTTTCGTGTTTGAAGAAAGGGCATGTAGTTAAGTGTTGCCCGTTGAGTTACAAGAATTAGTATTAGGGTCATGTAATGTTGTGTCTCTTGATAAGGAACCTCTGTGTACTTGGTTGAAAATCAATAATGTAGAATTAAATTTTGAAATTGACACTTGATGTTGCTATAGTATAATACCGTGGCATATTTACAGACGTTATTTTAAAAAAACCTGTTTGCAAACGTGTAATTTCAAATTGTCAGCAGCATATGGAGAACTTTTGAAGATATATGGTGAATTAATGGTGTCGGTGGAATATGACGGAAAATTGTTTGAATTTCCCTTGGTCGTCGTAGGTGAGCAGCTAAGTAGACCGTTGCTGGGCCGAAATTGGTTGTCTGTGATGTCCCCAGGTTGGAAATCAGCTGTGTTGAAGTCGGCTAACGTGTCCGTATCTTCAAAAATTGGTTCAAAAATTTCCCCATTTGTCAAGTAAGAACCCTAATCATACAAATATTGCTGAACTATTAAAAAACTTCAAAACTCGTTATCCAAACACCGTACCAGGCTCTAACAATGATCCCATCAGGAAATTTGAAATTTCAGTGGTTCTCAAGGAAAACGCAGTTCCTATATTTCACAGGGCGTACAATGTTCCCTATGCCCACCGTAAAACAGTTGAGGAGGAGCTGATTTCTCTTGAATCCCAGGGTATTATTGATAGAGTTTCACATAGTCAGTGGGCATCTCCATTGGTGTGCGTTCATAGGGCTAATTGACGATATCTTCCAATCACTTATCGGGTGTAAAGTTTTTTGGGAGTTAGACCTTACCAATGCCTACTTGCAACTAAAATTGAATGAAAAGTGTAAGGAATATTTTACTGTGAACACTCATCTTGGCCTATGGAGGTGGAATAGGTTGACGTTTGGACTTGCTTCAGGTCCTTCTTTGTTCCAGTTAGTAATTTTGAATGGCATTATAGGAGTTAGGGCATACTTGGATAATACAATTATTGGAGGGCAGACAATTGAAGAATGCCAGTCCGTCGTTGCCTTGGTACTGAGCAGGTTAAATAATTTTAATGTAAAGTTAAATTTTGAAAAATGCAAATGGTACCAATCTTGTATTAAAATATTGGGTTATAGATTACATGAAAATGGGTTACACCCTGCCCCATCCAAAATTGAAGCAATCAAATTGGCATCCAGACCAAATAATGTGTCACAGCTACGGCCTTTCATTGGGATGATTAATTTTTACCATAAATTTGTTCACATGTCATCAGAATTGCTGGAGCCCTTGTATGCTCTCACTAGGAAAGATGTTCCTTGGAACTGGACTCAAGCATGTGAAGACGCCTTTGAAAGGGCTAAAAGCGCTATATCAGAAAAAAGTCTTTTGGTTTTGTATGATCCCGATAAACCATTGGTACTCACCTCAGATAGTAGTTTGTATGGGGTTGGAGCGACTTTGGCGCACTTGATAGATGGGTTTGAACATCCTATATCATTTGCATCCACCACGTTGTCACCGACTGAGCGTAAATATTCACAAACAGATAGAGAAGCGTTGGGGGTAATTTTTGCAATGAAACATTTTCACAAATTCTTGGAGGGGAGGTCATTCACACTGGTGACGGACCATAAACCGTTGCGATATATTTTCAATCCTAATAAAGGGATCCCTTTAGTGGCAAATGCCAGGCTTCAGAGGTGTGCATTAATTTTGTCAGCGTATACGTACAATATTCGTTATAGAAAGGGGTCACCAATTGGAAATGCGGATGCTCTGTCTCGACTCCCAATGGAAAGTTCAACTAATGTGACAGATTGTTTTCAGGTTTTTTTTTTTTTTTTTTTTTTTTTCGGTGGCAGGTGAGGAAATCTTTGAGATCCTTAAGTGGAAATCGGATCTCCTAAGATACCCAAAAGGGACCGCACTTTGGGTTATGTGGGATTCAAACCCTGAGGCTAAAGTTTTGACTTTTAAAGAAATTAGAGAGAAAACTGACAAAGACCCCAGGCTTCGTCAATTACTGAAGTGGGTACAGGAGGGTTGGCCTAATTCAGTTACTGGAGCTTTCAAAAAAGTATCAAGGTTGAGAGCTTTTCTGTCAGTGTTGAACAGGTGTTTAATGTATGGGAACAGAGTGGTAGTTCCATTTACATTGAGACCCAGAGTTTTAAACTTGCTCCATGAACATCACATTGGTATTGTTCGAACCAAAATGTTGGCGCGCTCATATGTTTGGTGGGATGGTCTTGACAGTGACATAGAAAAAAAAGTTGCATCTTGCGAGGCTTGCCAAGTGACGCAAAATGATATTCACGCCAAGGTGTATGTCCCATTGGATAAATCTTAACGCCCATGGACTATAGTGCATATAGATTTTTTAGAAACGATGAGAACTAAATTTCTTATACTGGTGGACGAATATTCCAAATGGGTGGAATGTTGGCCATTTGAAAATACGTGTTCGGCTAAAGTGATTGAGAAGCTGGATGAGTGTTTTTCGCGGTTTGGCTATCCACAGGTCTTGTGTTCTGACAATGGTCCTCCGTTCAATTCCAAAAATTTCCAGGAGTACTTGAAGGGATGTAATGTGGTCCATCTGCTGGCTCCCCCTTATAATCCACCTACAAACGGTGAAGCCGAAAAATTCGTTCAAGAATTTAAGAAGTTATTAATCAGATCAGTAATTAGTACTACTAGGTCGGGTAGAAATATTCCCATGAACGTCAGACTTAATGAGTGTCCCTCCTCATACCGATTTACCCCTAATACTGTCACAAAAAAGTCACCAGCTGAATTATTCCTGTGTTACCCTGTTCGAAGCCATTTATCAATGTTGTTGCCGTCAGACTCCTTTCAATTAAAGTCAGCAGAGGATGTTAATCAGGAAATCTGACAGTTTAAAGTCAATGATAAAGTGCTAATTCGTAATCCTAACAAAAGTTGGTATAAGTGGATCACTGCTAGAGTTATGGAACGGATAGGTAGAGTGGTTTATTTGATTATATTAATGAATGGAACAGTTCGGAAAGTGCATATAAATCAGATGCGTATAAGTCGTTTCTCTGATGATCTGCACCCTCCAGTTAGGTCAGACAGATCTTGGCTAATGGATAATCCGACCTCTCAAGAGGAAGATACAGTATCTCAAGAAAGTTCTGATTTGGCTGTTCCTTTGGGTGGAGAGCCACAGTTGCCAGATTCGATTCAGCATCCTGTGATAAACCCTGCCCCTACTTTGGATAGACCAAGGCGAACCATCAAGCTACCAGATAGGTATTCACCCTCTAAATATTGACAGTAGGAAGTTTCCTCAATAGTTGATTTCTCCAAAATCACAGTTTTTGTTTGTTTTGTTTTGGAGTTTTAATCTCGTCAGGTTAATATTAGAATTATAATTATGGTCTGCTTAATCCTTGTTAAATAAGATTTAGACATAGATACATTACCTTCCTACAATATTCATATGTTTGTTCATATTTTCACAGCAACACTTAGTTCCATTTTGTTTAACGAATAACGTTTATAGTAGAGGCTTTCATTAGGTATGTTAGTAGTGGTGCTGTGTCAATGTTAAAAGAGTGTATATAGGTATAAGTCGATGACCTTGAAAACGGGAAGGAGTGCTGTGTTGGCAACACAGGGATTGCCGGTTGGGAAGTCAATGTGGACGGTGTACTTTGTCTTGTGTACGTTGTTTGTTCTGTCGGATGAGTGAATACAACGGTGAATGATTATTGTGTACAGTGTTTTTAATTCATCCCATTGAGTACAGAACAACTTTGTGAAGAACGTTTGGGCAGACCTACAGGTCTTCGAGTAGTTCGAACGTCGGCTGTGGGGAGCTTGTGGGCGTATGTGAACGGAGATAAACCGAAACCGGCTGAAGAAGAAGCTCAAGAAACCAAGTCGACATGGGAAACCAACGGTCATTCAGCCAGGTCAGATCTTTTACTTATTATTTCGCCTGCCGAGTTGAAACAAGTGAAGCATTGTCAAACTTCAAAAAACGTTTGGGACACATTGAAGGGCATTTACTGTAGTGTTGGCTTTGCTCGTAAGGCTGCCCTCCTCAAACGACTCCTCCTGCTCAAAATGCAGGATAGTGACGATTGCCGTGAGCAGTTTTATGGATTCAGTTGATAAATTGAACGACATGAATATAAAGATCGATGATGACCTTTTGGCTACCATGATGTTATACAGGCTTCCTGCTTCATTTGAGGGCTTCAGGATCGCCATAGAAAGTAGAGACACACTTCCCAAACCTAGTGAACTCAGAACAAAATTCTAGAAGAGTCCCAGGCTAGGAATCAAGACAAGGGATTACCTGCCTCTGAAGGTGCGTTCTACAATTCTCACCAAAAGCAACCTTTCTATAAAAACAAAACTTGCAACAATTTCAACAATAATTTCAACAGAAATAACAAAAATTTCAACAAAAACCCCAATAACTTCAATAAAAATTCAGCTAACAATACCAAACAACGCTGTGAAGTTTGTAGACGTACAAATCATGTTACCGAAGATTGTAGGTTGAAAAATAAGCATGATTCTACATTTTTGGCTGAATGTCTGTCAGCTACTCCGACTCTACCAAGATCTGCCATATGGTGCCTTGATTCAAGGAGTACATCCCATGCTTGCTCTGGCATGAGCAAATTCACTTCTTTGGTCAAACATAGTTCAAATTCCCGCTGTTTAGCCTCTGCTGAACACCAAGCGACTGTAAATGGGAAAGGACTATTAAAAATCCATATGAACGACAATCGTACTGTGACACTTACAGACACCCTGAAAGGTTACTGACAAGGGCTACTCAGTCGGCTTATCACAGAAGAACGCGAACATTTTGAATAAACATGGAACAACCATTCTTGAAACCTCGGATAGCTGCTGCACGTTCTCTGCCACCACCCCTAAGCATCTTTATTAAATGAATCTAATCAACCCACGAATAAAAAATACCCACTGAAAGTATTGGAAATAACGACGATGAATAACAATACATGAAAAGACAAAATTGGAACCCAATTTTAAAGTTTGACAACATCTAACAGAACACAACAGAATTTCAACGATCACTTTTTGTCACCTCGTTGCTGTACCACTTGATTTATCCATCTTATCTCTTTATCATCTTTCAAACATTATCCAATATCAAGCAATATTCTTCTTACTCTAAAGTAAAACGAATTCGAGATCATTTAGAAGAATACTTACTGAACTGGATCGTTCCATTCTTTTCTACTAAGTCTACTACTTATATCTTGCTGTGTACCTATCTTTCTATTGCTATAATTCGTCTTTTACGTACGAAGAACATATTTCGTTGTAGCAAAGCAACTAGCAACGGGAATTATGAACTGGGAGATCTTGAACCAAAAACACATGTTCTTGACTGATTGACAAACGACAGTGGAACTCACAACTACTGGATTGATGTTCATTATTCGAGCACGATTCTTGTACAGGAAATTTATCTTAGCAATTTCTACATTCCTCTCTTCAAAAATTCAAACCTCTATAAAACACACTCACACCCTTTGGAAAAATACATCTCACAATTGCTCCAACGTACATCTACAAGCACATTTTTAGACTCCCTCACACCCCGAGACAACCTCACTCTGTCTGAACGCCACGCACTGAAAACCTTGAAAGCTGATGGTAATAGCAAAAGTATGCCTGCAGGTAAGGGATCGACGGTGGTGGTTATGAATAGTACGGACTATGAACAAGAAGCGATGAGGCAGTTGAATGATACACGGTTCTACGAATCTGTGAATCGAGATCCAACTAAAAAATTGGCAGCTGACCTCAGCAGATACATAAGGAGAAGTGGGAGAAATGAAGTATTGAGTTCTGTTGACATCCAGTCTTTGGTTCCAGAGTCTCCACAATGTCCAGACTTCTACCTTTTCCCCAAAATCCACAAACCATACTCATTCCCAGACAGTTTGGGCAATGCCAAGGCCGCCCAATTGTTGCAAGTTTTGTTGTGCAACTGTGAGAATATCGACGTGTGTGGATTCACATCTTCAGCCCATTGTGCAGTGCCAACCATCCTTCATCAAGGATACTCAACACTTCCTCAGTGTTCCTAAGATATAAGAGTTCCTAAGGACACTATTCTTGTCACTATTGACGTTGAGTCATTACACACCGAAATACCTCATGATGAAGGACTACTACTCAGGCTTTTTTCAGCAGCGCCCTGAACCTCGAACCGCCGGTGAAATTCGCTGAATACGTTCTAACAATGAACGTTTTTAAGTTCAAAGACCAGGTGTACCTTCAGAAGAGAGGCACAGCAATGGGAACTCGCATGGCACCTTTCTATGCAAACCTATCATGGCCTGCTTGGAAAACGGATTTCTGTCATCCAGAGATAAGATCCCTCTCATCTGGAAACGGTTCATAGATGATATCTTCTTGATATGGACGCATGGGGAAGATGAATTGATAATGTTTTTGGAAGCACTCAATTCACAATTTTCTGTAAAGTTTACGTGGTACTCTAGGGCAGCTGCGACATTTCTAGATGTTTACATCTCGTTAAGAAACGGGGAATTCATCACCAGAGTACATGTGAAGAGTACGAACAAGCAGCTCTATCTTCATTATAACTAGAACCTGGAGGGGTCTCTATGGGTTAGAGGACAAGTTGCTGGAACGGGGATACCCGCAAAAGTTTGTTGAAAATAGAATTGTTCTATCACACGTCAAATACCAACAAATTCCACCAACGGACAGACGTTCACTGATTAACACTATTCTTCGTGACCTTCAATCAATACTGGCTTCAAGTCCACAGACACGGGTTATTTTCCGTGAAACCCCGAGAACAAGCTACCGCCAAGGAAAAACGATTGGAAACTTGATATCCCATCGCCATACCCAATCTCAGCCACCCGACCGGGGTTTGCATCCATGTGGGTGGCCGAGGTGTAAGTTGTGCAGTTTGGTCATTGAAGAACCTGACTTCACCTCTCCAAATACTTCACATTCGTACAAATGTAACGGATCCGCGGAGTGCCAGTCGAAGAACTGTGTTTACCAACTGATCTGCCGGAAATGTGAAGACAGTTCGGCTTTTAATGTGGGGAAGGCTGCAACCCTTAAATTGAGGATCAACAAGAGAGCACTCCCGGTTGATGAGCACGCATGTTCCCTTAATTCATCATTTGATGAATGCTTCAGGGTGAAAGTGCTGTGAATGATGACTGAGGCTTCAAATGATCGCCAGCTGCAGCAGTCAGAAAGGGCTCATAAATGGGTTTTGGGGGCTAATAGACTTCTATTTAAAGGATTAAAAATTTTGTCATCGTAAATTATTTGTTCTGGCTTTGGATACCAAATTGAAACACCGCGACCAAGACTCCCAAAATCATTTCTTCTGGGATCAAGATTTTTTCGAAATACTAGAAAACTTTTTCCTCATTCTATATATTTGTCTAAATGTCTTCCTCATAAATAATGGATACCATTTACTGAAGAATAATTTGTATATATATATATATATATATACTCAGGTCACATAGAGGGAAACAAAAGGAATAAATACGTACTTCTGAACGTTTCGCGTCGCGCGTTATCAACAGACTGAAGAGATGTTCCTCGTGGCGGCGGTGCCTCGGGGATGGAGAGGAGAAGGGGGCAAGGGAGAGAAAGGGAAACAAAAGTAAAGAAAACAAAACAAAAAAAGGAAAATAAAAATAATAGGAAACGGAAATGAAAAATTTTTTTGTTGTATCCACGCCCGCTACCGATTCTGATTAAGCCCAGGCAACCTGAAGGCACCCAAGGCCCACTGGTATGCTTGCTCTGTAATGCGGACCTCTACGTCCGAGGCGTCCGGTTTGCATTCAAGAACCCTGATCCTGTAGCACTCGTCGTACGACAAGTTGTGGGCATTAGCATGGATGGCGTGCGGCTCGCGGGCGTGGCGTCTCACTGCTGCTCGATGATTATTGACGCGAAGATTAATAGGCGTTGTTGCTTTACCTATGTAAAAGGCGTCACAAGCTCTACATTCCAGCATGTAGACGCAATTCTTGGACTGGCACATCGCTGTCGGGCCCTTCGACCTGTAAGTGAAAGGAGTGTTCGTCGACGTGAAGTCAGGCTCTGACGAAACCAGTGGGCACAGTCTGCATCTGCCATCGGAATTACAAGGACGAAGTCCTGGTGGTCCTGATGGTCTGGGAGGCCGCGAAAGAACTTTGTGAGAGAGGAGGTTCCCTAGAGTCTTGCCATTCCTGTAAGAAGCTATAAACGGTTCCGGGAATATATCCCTGGTAACCTCATTTGACGCCAGGATGGAGTGGGCTTCTCGGAGGATGGCGCTCAACTGTTGCATCCCAGGGAAAAATGTGGTGACGAAAAAAGGCCCCTGGCGTGGCAGCCTGTCATTTGGGGGACGATATTGTGCGCTGGAGGGCAGAACTCTATCATTTATCAATCTCGTGGGATACCCTCGTTCTTGCAATTTCGCTCTCAGATTCTCCAAGTACTCCTCCAAGTCTGCCTGATCCCCGCAAATCCTGTGCCCTCGTATCGATAACGACCGGGGAATCGACTTCTTTATATGTGGAGGGTGGCAACTCGTGTAGTGGAGGTACAGCTGAGCGTTTGTTTCCTTCCTGTGAACCTTTGAGTGGAAAGTTCTCCCGTTCCTTGTCAGCTCAATATCCAGGAAATTTACAGTTGCCGGAGAGATATTGTGCGTAAACCTCACTGAAAACGATGAATTCAGGTCGCGCAAAAAGGAGGCAAGAGAGTCACTGCCATGTAGCCAGATCAAATAAATATCGTCGATGAAGCGGCGCCAAATAAAGGGCTTTAGACGACGCGGTGCTCCTTGGCTCCTCAGCAAGAAACGCTCCTCTAGGTGGGCCATAAATAAATTGGCGTACGATGGGGCCACTTTTGTGCCCATGGCGGTCCCCTTGAGTTGTAGGTACAACTGCCCATCGAACTCGAAGTAGTTCATCCTGAGGACGAACTCCACAAGCCGGAGGAGGAACGGCGTTGAAGGAACCTGGGGATGGGGTCTCTTGTTCAAAAAATATTCCATCGCTGCTAGACCCTCATCATGCGGAATTGAGCTGTAAAGGGACACCACGTCGACGGTGGCTTGAAGAGGTACGCACCTCGTGTCCTCAGGGAGATCCACTGCGCGTATAATATCCAAAAAGTGGTATGAGTCACGCAGGTATGACGTTTGAGCGGTAACCAAGGGTTGTAGGTGGTGGTCCAGATAAGCGGAGATACGTTCGGTAAGACATCCTACTCCCGACACTATCGGGCGTCCTAGGGGAGGGCTATCGGGCAGATTGTATGGCTTATGTACCTTAGGAAGGGTGTAGAAGACGGCCGTTCTCGGGTTGTCAGGAACCATCAAAGCTATTTCCTGTTCAGAAAGACCCTCAGCCGGCCCAAATTCTTCCAAAAAGGCAGTTATCTGATCACTAAATTGCCTTGTGGGGTCAGAATTTAGAATTTGGTATGACTCTGGGTTACCCAGTTGTCGGAGGGCCTCTCGCTTGTAGTCAGCAGTGTTCAAAACAACCACAGTACTCCCCTTGTCAGCCGGCATGATTTGAATGGATGGATCCGATCGCAATCTGCGCAGCGCTGCTAACTCGGCCTCACCTAGATTTTTCGGAGGCTTAAGGGACCCTAAGAAACGCGGGCTCGAAAGTCTTGTTAGTAGAAACTCAATGAACCGCTCCAGCGGATGGGAAGCCGGAAGTGAGTCCCTCCCTTGAGGTTCAAAAATTTGAGGTTCTCTAAACTGAACCAAGGCCTGATGAATAGATCGGCCAGTGACTTCGGGATTTGACCTCCAGAAGTATTGCCAGCGTAAATTTCTCGTGAACCTATTGGCGTCTTCGAGTAAAGAGACATGGTCAACTTGAGGCGTCGGTGTGAAAGTCAGCCCACGTGACAAAAGCGCCCTTTCGTTCGCATCCAATACCCTCGATGACAGATTCACTATAGGCTCCCGAATTGAAAACTCTCGCACTGGGTCCGGAGTAGGCTCTGGAGCCCGTGCCTGCTGTATATATATATATATATACATATATATAACATGTGTTCCTTCCGTCCTTTCCACCCATGATTTCTTGAAAACTTTTTTTTTTTAATAGTTGGGTACTTTAATGTGTTTTTGGTACACTATCAAGTGAGATCGCAAGTATTTCGTGTACAAATCACCTGAAATGTGTGGCATTTCTTCCCTCCCTTCGGAGGGCTAATGCATTCAATTACTTGTTGCTAATAAACTTCTTTAAAGTGGAAACGAAGATAGAGGAATAAATATTTGGGGATAGTATAACAATTGGAAATGGTAACTAATAATGACAAAAATAAATAAGTAATTCTAATTCTTTCTGAGTGTTACTGAGCATTTCCATCGAGCAGATCACTATACCATTTTCTTTTGAGCCTGCGTTGAAGTCTTGGGGGCCGAGGCTCTTCCAGGATCGATCTGTCTAAATGGTTGCGATGCTGATGTATTTGACCAGCAGCGTTGTTGTACAACTCAGCCAGAACTTCAGTGACCAGGGGTATGTGAAGGTCAGCGTGCAATTGGCATTGCGGATAAACCATCGAGCAGCGGTTATGATTCGCAGGATGCAGTTTTGGAGGTTTGAAAACAATACTTCATCAAATACAATGTTTGAAATTGGATGAAAAAAATTATGAAATTCTTTGAAAAAAATGGTAGATAAATAAATAAAAAAGAATAAAATTGAATTAAATTAAATAAATCCGTCTGCCCGCCGTCCGAAGGGTTTCCCCGAAATTACTGGACGCAAGTTTTAAGAAATGTTGCTCGAAAATTCAACATCGACCTGGGATGTGCCAGTAATCTCTGCACCTTGATCAATAAACCATAGGGAATTATATTTAGGGATTAATCAATCAGAAATCTCAAACACTTCTGATATGAGATGGTAGTTTTTTGTTAGATTAAGGTATAAATTAGTTCCCTGAATCGAATTAGACCACTGTAGTTGCTGAACGATTAGCCGTTCGCTCACTATTTGTAAAACCTCATGTTAGGGTAATGAAAATCGATCGTCTACGGTCAGGAAAGTCGGACTGCAGAGAAAGTCTGAAGCAGACGGCGTAGCTGGCGGCCCCTCAAGTATTGTTTTATTATTTTCTATAGGGAAACAAAGATTTCGACTTGAAAACAGAGTTTTAGCCACCCACAAAAATTGTTGATTCAAGTTTCAAGATATGGAGATTTCGAAAACCGAATAAAAAGTAGAGCTATATCACTAATCCATTAATATTAAACGAAGTCTGCGGTACATATCTGAACTAGGCACCTCGAGCCTCTATATTTTGTCATTGCATTCAAATTAAAAATACTGGGACTGCCTCTGGCCATGGGGTCTATCTCCAAGCTCCTGTTGAGCTGGCTCAACTACCTAACCAACTATTAAAATCATGAGCTAACAGATGATCGTACGTACGATAACCGAGTGGTCTCATTCGATTTAGGGAACCAATTTCAACCATAATCGAAAAAACTACCTTCTTATATCAAAAGATTTTGAGATTTCTATTTTTTTGGTAGATAAATCCTTG
Organism: Creontiades dilutus; assembly: GCA_031894815.1. Taxonomy (NCBI): domain Eukaryota; kingdom Metazoa; phylum Arthropoda; class Insecta; order Hemiptera; family Miridae; genus Creontiades; species Creontiades dilutus. The sequence goes on along the minus strand of JAVIWC010000741.1, from coordinate 10,371 downwards.
AATGAAATCCCCTATAGGTATTTTAAAAATATATCAATAAATATAACAATGGTTTACATTTCAATATTTGTATATTTAAAAAAATTGAATTTTAAAGAAATCCGTACCCTGTCGACCGTCCGAAGCTGTTCTCCCATGTTGACAAAATTTGGCTTGAAAACTCAAGTTGATCCGTAATCTGTCAGTAGTCTTGGCGTCTTGGTCAATCTACTCCAGGGGTTCATAATTCTACTCGGGTTGCTGTACTATCATCCGATCGCCTACCATTCGAAAAATCGGTCAGGCAGACGATTGTTCTGAAGCCTTGAACGGGAGGTCTGAGCTACACGGCGTGGCCGTCAACCGCCCAAGTATTTATTTTATCTCGTCCATCCCAGTTGGATTTCTACGTGTGTTTCTGAGTGCACCTAAGAATCATTTGAAGTCTGGATCCACGAGGATTGTTATCAAATATAGAGATAATAAACCTTTGTGTAATAATTTGCAGCGTTTTTACTATCGTTTCCTCAAAAATATCATGGTTTCATTTTCAGGGTGGGGGACAACTGAGTACGGAGGACCTATGAGCGACGTACTCATGGAGGTCCCGGTGCCTGTGTGGGAGCAGGACGATTGTGTGAACAGCTTCACCCAGACCGTGTTCGACTCTTCGATGTGCGCTGCAGGTCATGAAGGCGGAAAAGATTCGTGCCAAGTAAGTTTTAAATGTACAACCACCCTAGGGAGGGGGCAGGTTCTGAAGTACCCTGGGTACTCAATGTAACTTGTACAAGTACCTACCTAAAAAAATCTACTAATAACATAAAGAACCGAAGGAACATGTAATAAGAATGCAGTACTTCAAATGTACTTGCAAAGTAAAAGTACGATTTCGTACTCCAGTGATCCTACTTTTTGATAAGTACGGGTACAAGTACAAGAACTTGTACTTGAGTGCCTCGAGTAAAAGTGCTTGTACTTGCGTGCCTTGAGTACACTTGAAGCTAAATTGTTTTAGCAGGGGATAGGTGAGTTTAAACATAGAACACGAGTACAGAAAGAATATTTGTACTGAAAGAGGGACAGGGCACGATACCCCTCGGACATTACTAGAAAAATGGCTGAACAAGGAGAATTGAAAATATTACACATGACGTCAATGAATTGTGACTCAGTTCCAAATCTGGGACTATTTCCCAGCACCCTCCCTATTTGGGACAAGTCCTTGAATTTTAGCACATGCACGAATTTTCTAGCAGCTTTGTAAATTAATGAGCTGTCACTTGGGTTGTCGAGATGTGCTGCAACTTGATTTCATGGCGAAGAATCCTTTCTCTCAAGAAGTGAAGGCGTTACTGGTATACACCATTTTAAGGCTAAGTTCTGTGCACCCTGATTATCAACATTTAGTGCTTTGGGCTGATTAGCACTTGAAGGAAATAACTCTGAGGCCAGACTTCGAAGCCAGAGTGCTTCCTGAGTTTCTGCTGACATGGCCATATACTCAGCCTCAGTAGTTGACAATTTTAGGTTGTTTGTTGGTGGCACATGAAATTGGTGAATGGTTTTTCTTGAAGATGTAGCCAGTAACACTGCGGCGTTCATCCTCATCACTTGCCCAACGTTAGTCACTCAAACCAATAATATCAGTATTCTTGGCCTTCCCACCGTTAAATTTTGATTTTGAATTTAGTGTACCTTTGAGGTACCTCATAATCCTAAAATGTACTTTGCCTCACCCATGTCGACCATCTTGAAACTTTTAGTCAAATGTTTCTTCAGACTAGTTTTCATTATACAGCCACTAATATCATTTCATCACTCACTATGTGATAGTATATATAAATTTTATCAAGGGAATAATCAACTTGCTTTTAAAAAACGTTTATGGGTGATTCTCAGGAAAAGCGCGCCATTCGTGAAACGGGAGCTTTACAAGCGACTAAAGTGAGCTGGGCAGATTTTTTTTCTTCTGGCAATTAATATTCCCTACCTTCTTCTTCATGCAAAGTTTATAGGCCCTCCTGAGTAAACGTAAACCGTTCAAATTAAGTGATGAACGTGAAAAATGTCAGTAACGTGGGTGTAACCAAGTCAATTTTCATGTATGCGATCATTCAGTACGCCCAAACCTGAGACTGAGAAAAAAAATTTGCCTAACTCCAGTATCTGGATATGTATATCCATAATTTCTATGGTTTCCTAATCGAAAAATGCGTGTTCAGGTTCAGGTGTGAGGCTTCAAACTTTGTAATAGAATAATTTGTCAGCAGAGTGGGTAAATCGGAAAATGCATGCCAATTTCTCTCAGAGGGAAATTAGGGATTTTTTTATGGCTCACTCTTTAATGAAAACCCTGGCTGACGAGATTCCCTCCCGCGCGCGGGCCTCTATGATGCCGGTCGGCCGCCAAATGGTGCACGGTGGAATTTTTATTCAGGTCAGTAAAATGTCTCAATGGTATACCTCTAAAAAATATAATTATGCAGTTTCTTTTTGCATGTTCAAATTGTACTAGTCGAGCTTGAATATTTCATAACCAACTTTTTTTCCCTCCTATCAAATTCAAGGAGTACACAGAGTTTGAAATGTCATTTGTCATTCGCGTGGGCGAATAGTGGTCAGTGGCATGGAAGCATCATTAATCCATGCTACTGATGATACTTCCATGGCATGGACAATTTAGTGAATTTGCCCCTTGTTATTAGATTTCAACTTGCACCCATATCTGCTATGTTTTGCAAATGAATGTTTAGGCACCAATGTTGTCCCTGATGAAGTTCAGTCCGTCTGTTCACTCATGCAATTGATGAAGGGGATTGGATAGCTGCCGTGTATGACGGCGAGTGGTACCCTGGAATCGTTGAAAAAGTCCAAGACGACCAGGGACCCGTCAATTTCATGGCCAGATTGAGATCTAATAACTTTTTTTATGTGGCCAAACCATCATGACAGGCAGCTCATACCACTTGATGGAGTGTTGTGCAAAATCAAAAACCCTCCAGTATCCGTCACGTCAAGGTTGACGAAAATCGACGAATATAAACATCGAATTTTGAAAAATAACTTGAATTAGAATATTCTAATTCTATTTCACTTTAGCACTATTTAGTGCTAAAGAAATCGTTATTCTGAAGCATGTTCAACACCTGTACACCAGTATTGCTTCCGAGTCTACTAAAGTAGCGGAAGCATTGTTTTCACTTTCGGAATGTGAAAATTTTTTTGTCTCCAAAATCAAAAATTCCACTCGCATTTTGCGTTTTAGACCTTTCTGAACAATTTTGGTTCCGTGTCTGTCTCTGTGTCTGTCTGTCTGTCTGTCTGTCTGTCTGTCTGTCTGTCTGTCTGTCAGCAAATCCTTGTTACGGGCATAACTACACGAAGTTATTGTCCGATTTTGATGAAATTTTCAGGGATTGTGCGGGTTGGGGTGTAGATGGTCCCCTATAGGTTTCATGACCCCCGGATCAATAGTAGCCTCTGCGCATGCGCAAACGTGAAATCCTTGTTACGCGCATAACTCCGGTAGTTCTTGACCAATTTCGATGAAATTTTCAGGGATCGTTTGGTTTGATGTGTAGATGGTCCCCTATGAGTTTCATGATCTCCGGATTAATAGTAGCCTCTGCGCATGCGCAAACGTGAAATCCTTGTTACGCGCATAACTCCGAGAGTTCTTGACCAATTTTGATGACATTTTCAGGGATTGTTCGGGTTGGGGTGTAGATGGTCCCCTATAGGTTTCACGACCCCCGGATCAATAGTAGTCTCTGCGCATGCGCAAACGTGAAATCCTTGTTACGCGCATAACTCCGGGAGTTCTTGACCAATTTCAATGAAATTTTCAGGGATTGTGCGGGTTAGGGGTCCCCTATAGGTTTCATGACTCCCGGATCAATGGTAGCCTCTGCGCATGCGCAAACGTGAAATCTTTGTTACGCGCATAACTCCGGGAGTTCTTGACCAATTTCAATGAAATTTTCAGGGATTGTGCGGGTTAGGGGTCCCCTTATAGGTTTCATGACCCCCGGATCAATAGTAGCCTCTGCGCATGCGCAAACGTGAAATCTTTGTTACGCGCATTACTGTGGGAGTTCTCGACCAATTTCGATGACATTTTCAGGGATTGTGCGGGTTAGGGGTCCCCTATAGGTTTCATGACCCCCGGATCAATGGTAGCCTCTGCGCATGCGCAAACGTGAAATCTTTGTTACGGGCATAACTTCGGGAGTTCTTGACCAATTTCGATGAAATTTTCAGGGATTGTGCGGGTTAGGGTATAGATGGTCCCCTATGAGTTTCATGATCCCCGGATCAATAGCAACCTCTGCGCATGCACAAACGTGAAATCCTTGCCACAAGCATAACACCGGGAGTTCTTGACCGATTTCGATGGATTTATCAGGGATTGTTCGGACTTATTAGGTATATTTTATAGTTTGTTCAATAGTTGAACATGCCTACCTTTATTTTCTCAAGTTACGCTCCTGCATAACAATAAATTTACCCTAATTCAACATTTACTTCGCCTAATTGAACGAAGTTCTTTAGTCAATAATAAATTTCAATGATCTATACAGTTATGTTATGGATACGAGGAAGCTATGTGCCACACCCACTTGGCAGAGGTTTTTTTCCATGGTCAAGTTTCATTATTCCTAACTGTAGTTTGTTCACTGCTTCTATTTCTTCATTATAACTAATAATTTTCGATAGGTACAGCCAAGTGGTTGCATAACGTATTTCTACTCTTCTTTTTGGTTTATTATTCAATAATACACACGATTTCCCCCAAACGGCCGGAGCAAAAAATCTGAAATTTCAGGAAAAATCCATGTTGGTTCGACAACGCCCCAATTCTTTAGCCAGCTCTCCCATTTAATTTAAAGTGCCCTTTAAGGATTGTCAAAGTTCCGTGAAATCCCTAAAAACCTCAAAAAAGTTAAGGCGGCCTAAATTTGGACTTTTTTGAAGAACTTTCCATGAGGAATCGAATGAGCCGCTCCCCAGGTCTGTAGCTCAAACCGTTCCCGATGTATGGCCCGATTTATGGTGCCAACTTTTGGATCCAAATTCACTACATCATTAGGTTACTGGATCATTAGGGAAAATACCTATTTGGATTGATCAGTTGATCATATTTGTGTGCCTCCTGAAATTCAATAATCGCTGTATCACCTATGAAACACGCACACTCCACAGCTTTGTAGAAATTCAAATCATGAATGCAAGCCAAATGAATGAAATTGAATTTGCAGCGTTTCATTTTACTTACGGAAATGTGTTGGATGTTGTGGTCAATCAAAAACTTCAACTTCATGAATAATAAACCCCAGTGAAAGAATTGGCAGCGTTTTTACTGTAATTTCCTCTTATTTTGTACTTCAAATTTCAAGTTCGTTAAAATTTTCTTTGCCCAGGTTTTGAGATCGAGGTTTTATTTAAATGCCTGTTATTTTTAGTTAATCGATCTCCTAGCCTGTTGCTAGTCGGAAAAAATTTATTCATTTGGTTGACTTCATTCTACTTCAAGTGTGAAAAAAGTCTGTTTAATTTAATTATAAATTTCAAGAAAACGAGAAACTATTGTGAGTGGCTGTGGAAAACTCACGAGACTTCGAAATGTGATACTTCAACAAATTTAATGTTATTAAGGTTTTAATTACTCTTTCAACGTGTATTTTCAATAAAAACACCTTGAACCATGCCGAGTTTTGATTGTTTTCTCCTGAGATTTGATAATTAGCCAGTGTCATGGAGCTATTGTCCATAGCGTGGGTCTATCAAAATTTAAATTCGTTTATTGGGTTGAAAATTGGATCTTGATCTCGGAAAACTCGTTTAAACAATCCCTCTCTACCGTAGAAACGAAAAGATAAAAGAAAATACCGATTTCCAACACCTGTGGTTTTCGAAAATTTGGAGTCTGAAATGTGCACTTTTCCTGAGAACCAGCCTTATTGCGATTTTCACAGAATGGTAGATGTTGTTAACTATATGGAATACAGATTACTAGTAAGTAACTATGGGGGCGGAGAACTTGGGCGGAACAAACGTCTGACGCGCACAGCAGCAAGCTGAGAACTAGTTGACTCGAGCTCGCCGCGTTCCTTATATACCCTCGTTAGCTGAGTTCAGCAGAAATGGAGGGTTTGGGTACCTAACTCCTCCGTCCTTAGGGAAGAAAACTTCCTTGGTACAAGAAAGTTTTCCGTTCAAGGGTTAGGTCGGGACGAGCTCAGCCGATAGTTTACAATTTAAGTGGAATAATAAGTGAGTGTGCTCAATATTATAATGTGGAATAATGATAAGTACAAGATAATTACACATAGTACAAAGAAAATGATTCACATCGAGTTAACATTACAGTTTTCATAATACATTCATGATAAAAGTTTTTATCATAAGCAAGGTAGGTACATACAATATTGAGCATAGTACAAAGAACGTAAAATTCATGTAAGAGTTCATATTAGAGTTTTCTGATATTTCAAATTCATACGTTGATGTTACTTGGGGTTTATGTTTTAGGTATCTTTACTAGGGCTGTAAGGAAGCAGGATCCTATCAAGGTATACAATAGGATAGTCCATACGCTAGGCGTTACTCATTTACTATACTTTCCTTCGTGGTGTCAAGCTGTATTGCCAGGGCACTAAAAAATTACAGACTTTTTAATTTAATTACGGTCAGAGATTGTTGGTTTATATCTGTCGGAAATTTAACGAATTTTACAAGGAAGGGGTTATGCAAAGTTGATGAGGATGGTATTAACAACGTTTGATTTCGATATTCTATAGTGCTGTTACCTGGAGAGACGAGGAAAATCCCGGAAAGTTTTTTAAATTCAATTTTTCCGTGATCAATTATCTTATCTGTTTGGTCTTCTTTCGGGAAGATAAAGATGTAGCGCTTAGTTTCTTCCAGCAGCTCTATATGATTTTCGAGTAGATTCAACTGGATAAGATCACATTGACCGTTCAAACCTTTCATAAGGATGTTGGATTTGCATTGGTGTGCACTCGACAACTGAAGGTTGTTTGGACAGAAGTAGAAGTTAAGACCAGGATCGCTAGAGAATAATATCTCAGAGTGGCTTTGTAATTTTAATGCGTATTTTGTGGATGGGATGACGGTCATGTAATGATCCAAAGTTAGTGTTGGATGGGATTGCAATAGGAGTAAGTCATATGTATCTGGATGAACAATCGGTATATCCAAGAAATATGCTATTTCATCTAATCCAATGAAACATTTGACTTTGATGTGATTGTGGATCTCCCAAAGTGATTCGCCTTCGAAGTCAGGCAAGGTATTCCCAAAGGAAGGTGATATCTTACGGAGGGTATCTAGGAGCATTTGTGGTCTTATTATGCTTGGGTGCATTTTTTGTCATTAGAAAACGTAATGGAGTTTTCAGTGTCTTGGGTTAAGTCCAATAACAGCTGAATCATCATGAATGCTTTAGCATTCTCAACTTGCTTCACCTGAGTGGAGAAAGTAAGCGAGTTCTGTAAATTTCGAATTTCTTTGGCCAGAATATTTTAATTGTGATTAATGTAGTCAATCGTAGAATTGAGTTCCTCTATTAATTTGCTTTTTATTGAGTAATGTTGACTGATATATAAGTCATAGTCACAGTTCTTTCCTTGTTTGGGGGTTGGAGAAGGTGTGTCTGGTGGGCACTGTAAAGCTTTCCTAGGTTTACGAATTGGAGGAGGCGTATCTGGTGGGCATGGTAGATATTGTGAGGGTTACGCGTTAGTTAGTTGGTTACTTGGTTGTTTATGTGAATTGTTTGAATGTTACTAATAAAAAGTTCAGTTCTGTGTTTGACTTCGTGCGTGATTTATCTTGCCAATTTAAAAACTAATACTCATATAACAATATTTTCTAGATTTCTTTGTGAAAGGTTTAGTTGAGGATTCCGAGGAAGTGGTCGAAAGGGGGGTCCTCGGACGTTTTGAGCTCACAAAAACTGAACCTTTGCCTCTAGAAGGGTTTGGAATTACAACTGATTTTGGTATAACCTGGAATGCCAATCTCTGGAACAGGATCAGGGAAACTAGTTTCTGCAGTGGGGTCAGGAACACAATCAACGTCTGGAATACTGATTTCCAAAGGGGTATAGGATGAGCTACTGCTGCGTGCAACGTTATTATGAGGTTGGTCGAGTGTTAGGACCTTTCTTGGTCTCTTTATGTTAGAAATGTGAATTTTTGACTGAGTATTATGATGACGGAGAATGATTTGGATTGTGCCTCTCGTTGGTTCAATTTCGTTTACCGTCCCGGGTTGTCTTATTGTTGTTTTGTCTTATTTTGTAACTGTCAGGATTCGACGTAAACTTTTTCGCCTAAAACTTTAAATTTTCATCGGTTTTTCTTGTATTTCAGGGTGATTCCGGGGGCCCGCTCGTCACTCAAAGGGACGACGGTCGCTGGATGACCATCGGAGTTGTTTCCTGGGGCGTCAGATGCGGTGATAAAGGGAAACCTGGCGTCTACACCAGAGTTAACAGATTCATCCCTTGGATCGCAGCTCATCTTCAATCCTAGGCTGGACGTCATGTGTTACTCTGACTACTCCCAGAATTTGCAATCCTTCAGATCAAATCTATGCAAAATGCTGTGAATTTAAATGGTGCAATTGTGGACTTAATAATGATTTAATTATCATGATGATAATCTAAAAAATATCAGGGCGCCCGACATTTGATGGTCCGATTGTTGGAATTAATTTTCTAGTTACTTCAGTTAAAATTAAACGTTTACTCTTGTATAAATTGAAATTATATATTAATCGTTGAATGTATTCCATCGAACCATTTGTAATGAAGTTTCAACAAAAGAAAATATATCCTATTGAATTGCCTATTTTGTAAGTTGTTATCTTTTTCACGTCTTTCCTTAGAATCACTGACAAAGTTCTGCAAAAAAATTGCGGGGCATGTGAGAAACTCGTCACCAATTTATATAAAATCAGTGTTACCAACCAAACATAAATGACCTACAAAAGCAGGAAATTATATTTTAAGATGAGATGACCCTCTGAGGAAACTAAGCCCTTCAAAATCAATTTTAAAAATTCGACACTACAGTATTATGACCCATGTGTCACCAAAACCGATCCATGACTGGTTGAATAATACATTACTGGAGGGATAAGGAACTGAGAAGAAAGTGTATCCCTGCTATATCTATTGTCGCAGCTGAATTTGATGGGGAGAAGGTCAAAAAGTAATAAGGGTGGTTATCCGAAGATGAGCTAATTTCACTTCCAGAAATGTCAATAAAAAAAAGTCATCATTTCTAGCTTCAAAAAAAATTATGCAATTTTATTGGCATGGTACACGCACGTTTCATGCATTGGCCACGCAGGAATTCATTCTCTTTATGGTGGAAAAAAATGTTGAAAATGAGGGAGTGAAACGTGCCATTTGGCCCGAGAACTGGAATATTTTTTAGAAAAAAAAAACTCTTTCAAAACATCAAAATCTATTGTATTTATTATTGTAAAACAGCAAACATTAGCACCGTAGGTATTGCTGAACTAATAGGAACATGGGATCAATTGCCCCATAATAAATCTCAATCCCACTTTTAAAGAGAAAATTTCCATTAAGGACTTAAGTCTAGTTACAAAAAAAAAAATTGCCGCAAACTTCTAAAGCTATTCAACTCAAAATAATATCTATATAAAATTACGAGTAGGTAGGTACCAAAATTGAAAACGAATGGGTAATTTATTTGACCCATACCACTAGAATGTAAAACATCATCCTCCAGTTTTTTAAACTGTTCTTTGACTTGGAAAATAGGGGTAGGTGCAAACTGACCTGTAAGAAACCTAAATAATTCAACATCATTGAAGCAATGTTCATAATTGTCATGGTAACCTATTCAGTACGCCATATTCCAAAATCACTATTATCCAGGCAATTTCTGTCTTGGATGGCTTTAAATTACACATTTTTTAATCGAAATGAAAGTTCAGGTACTAAGGATACCAAATCCTGTGCTGTATCACATAACACATCACAATTGACGGAGCAAAAAATGCCTACATCATCAACAACAGAGCACACTGTTTGTGATAGAAAATCTCCTTACATATGTCACAAGAAATTCCAGGACGCTTGGAACTAATTGCCCCACCACACTTATAGCATAACCCAGAGGTTTAAATAGGGTTTTCCTGCTCATAGATGTCAATCTTGATCTTATCATTACAATGGTTACCATTGTTGTTCGAGAGCTTCATCACAGATATATTACAATTATAATCAGAACAGCGGTCGATCACTGTCCTATTTGGTGCTACGTAATTCATTCCTACATTCAGCACATGATTAGTGATTTTTTCAAGCGGACTTAGTTGGGGATGGTT